>JFHB01000083.1:0-125221 GCA_000729835.1 Atkinsonella hypoxylon | reverse complement strand
CTAGCAATGGTAGAAATTCAAGAAGTATACCATTCAAAAGCTAAGAATTAGGGCTATTTAATGGTATAATTGTTGGATAGGGTTGCTTATAAGGGTTGCTTGTTATTAGTGGAATTTGTTAAATTGTGCACGTAGGCGTCTCGTTTATATAGCCGTGAGTCGATTTTTTTGTTTTTATATAGTAAATCTTTTTGCGGAAATTATAAAGTAGTCTACAAGCCCCTTTTAGCGACTACAGCCCGCCGATATAGTTAGTAGGTCTATAAGGGACTGGAAAGATTTAAGATCCTACCCTCACTAACTTGTTCGTTACAGCGCTCTCAATATAAAGATACCACTATTACAGTTATCTATTGCCTCTACGTGATCTATACTATACACTACAGCTTGATTTAGGCCGCTGCTGCTTCCACTACGTGATAATTGCTAGGAGCAATTACAGGTGCTAAATATAAGAGACCACTACCCTCTTCTATCTAGTCCTGTAATCCCTATTATTTTCAATACTTTTTAATGAAGTCCTTTAAGTAAAAGACTTATTGTAGATAGTTAGATTAATTCTAGCTTATTGCTATAGTAAGGATTATTACTTATAGGATTAAGCGTGCAGTAGTTATCTTTAAGGAGTCTTTTATAATTAATACAGAAGAGACAAACTAAAGTAAGATCGTAAGACTTATAGGTTAAAAGGTATATAGGATTAAAGATAGGTTTTAACTTATTTCCTGCTGTTATAATATAAGCTATAACCCTTCTGCCTTACACAACAAAATAAGTAAGTAAAGACTTATTGCTAGCTTTCTTTTCTTTAATAACTACTAGACTTATTTTATCTTTAATCGCTTAAAGGGATACTATTATTACTTTATTATAGGACCTAAAGGCAGGATTAAAAGGTTTAAAGCTATAGTCTATAGTTAGGCATAAACTTTACAGCTCCTTTAGTATTTATACCTATTCTAGGCAATTTTAGTACTATATTATAAGCAGAAGAGCAACTAGGAATGTAGATATACCTATTTATTCTTCTTAATATAGATGCTTTATTGTTTAGTTAAGCATCTTCTAATTAATCTTATTAGCAACAGCTTATATAATATACCTTACACTTAATACAGCAACTATAGAATTATCTAAACATTAGGGAACGAATTTAGACTGCGCCTTTACAACTAGGTTATAACTAATAACTCTATTAATTAGTCTTATAACTACTGTAAAGGTACTAATAGAGTTATAATAGTTCTGCGCACAATAGCAGTAAATAAGCTTAGTTTTATAAATAAGTATATAGTTATTAAAAAGGCTAAGACTATAGGCTTTAACCTTAGCTACCTCTAGGAAGATACTATAAAGCGTTTTATCTTAAGATATTACTTATAAATAACTAGTAGTAGAATTTCTATTCTAAAGGAGCTTAATGCCTAAAAGTTTACCTTAAGTAATTATAATTAAGTAATTAAATAGTTAATAGAGGTTAATAAATAAATACTTATATAACTTTAGGAGAATTAGTTTATTGCTGCTGTTTAGTTTAATAGCAATTCTATTATCTATAATAGAACTATTAAAGCAGCAATAACAGTAAGAGAATAGCGTTTGCATTTTCTAATGTAAATAAGTAAGCCTAGCTAGGCTTTTATACATTATAAGCTACTTTCTCTTGCACAAAAGAAGTCTTTAATTGTAACGTTTAAGGTACTACTACAGCTTACAACTAATTTATAAAGCCCTTTATTGTTACTACTACTAAACAATTTAGAGGTCCTTACTAGAATTTCTAGTATACTGTAAGATCTTATATAAAAAGATTAAATAGAATCTTATAGTAAGAACTAGCTTCTGCAACAATTATAGAACTTAAAGTATTAGCTACTATCTTTATATTTTATAGAACTATTAGTGTAGAAGTAGAAATTTAGGTAAAGGGATAAAGAGATTATAAGGACAGTAAAACAAGCGCTTAAAGCTAGAGAATACTACACTATAAAGGATTAAATAGAAGCGTTAGCTTAAAGATATATTATTAAACAACCTATAATAGCCTATAATCCTGTTACTAATATAAACCTTAGTGTTATACTGCTAGCTCTCTTCTATTCTAGCGCTTAGTAAGAGATAATTAAGGCTAATAAAAGACACTAATTAATTATATCTAGGGCGACTAAATAAAGTATAAATTGCTAAGAAAGAGTTGCTTATTGTAAAGAAAAGCGCCTAGCTGTAAGAACGCTATTGCTAGTAAGAGGGATACTACTATATACGCTAAAGACGCTAAAGCTGTTATAAGAGATAAAGGGATTAGGACTTTAGGATTAAGGGAATTAGCTAAAGGGTTAAGTTATATATAAGTCTTACTTTATAAGCTTATTTATAACTAAGGAGGTATTATGTTGCAGTAAGGTTACCCCCTTACGCTTTTATATTAACTTTACAAGGGATGCTATATATAGATTTTTCTCTATAAGAGTGTGTATCGCCTAAACATCTAGATAGTTTAACTAAGCGCATAAGCAGCTTCTACTAGCTCTTTTTAGCCTTAGCTCTTTTTAATTAATTAATATCTTTTAGCCTACTTTAATTTACAACACTTAGCACTTAAGAGATATTACTTTACTGCTAGTAACACTTTCCCTAACTCTTTAGTATATTTAGCTCCTTTTACGTATATATATCTTCTAAGCTGCAATTAATATTTTATTTCTGCCTTTTCTAACTATTTAATCTTCTTGCCTGCTATTGCTTAATAGCTTGCACTAACAAATATCTCGCTCTCTGCTGATCCTCTTCGATCTTAACGTGTGCTACATCGTTACCCGCTTTAGTGTGGGCTGCATAGTCATTTGGGGGTTTGGTTTTGAGGCGACAAAATATATTTTCCTTAATCAAGGATCTATACTTTAAGGCAAGGACTAAAGCAGCTATTACTTCTAATAGTAAGGATGAACTTCCTAATACATAGAAGCAAGCCCTAAAAAGCTCTGCTAAGCAGCATTAGATAGAAGCTACCTATAGCGAATTTAAGCAGCTATTAGCTGCTGGAACCTTTAAATTTATAGGGAAAGACTAAGTACCTAAGGGCCGAAGAGTTCTAAAGAATAGGCTTGTTTATAGGCTTAAAAAGGATAAAGAAAATAATTCTATTAAATATAAGGCCCGCCTTATTGCTAAGGGATTTATGCAAATAGAAGGTTAAGATTACCTAGAGACCTTTGCTGCAACTAGTATTCCTCCTAGCTAGCGTATATTATTAGCTCTTGCAGCTTTTAATAACTAGGAAGTCGAGTAAATCGATTTTATAGGAGCGTTTTTAAATAGCAAGCTAAAAGAAGCTATTTATATAGAAATCCCAGATAGATTCGTTAAATTTGCAGAGCAAGCATCGCTATTAGTAGCTAAGCTACTAAAAAGCTGTAATTATAAGCCCTTTAAAGAGCAAGTAATTAAGCTAGAAAAATCCCTCTATAGTCTAAAGCAAAGTCCTAGAGAATAGCAGCAAATTCTAACAGAATTACTTCAAAAGCATAGATTTAAACCTCTTATATCAGACCTAGCAGTCTTTTATAACCCAGCTATATCTACGTATATTGCTACTTATGTAGATAACTATCTTCTAATTAGGCCTAATTTACAATATATTAATAAGCTTAAAAAGCTACTAAATTAAGCTTATCTAATAGAAGATAGAGGACCAGTAGAATTCTTCCTAGGCGTTTAAATTACCTGTAATAGGTCTAAAAGGTCTATTAAAATCCATTAATCTTAATACATCCTTAAAGCCCTAGAAAGATTTAATATACTAGATGCTAAGCTAGCTTCTATCCCTATACAGCCAGGAATCCTAAAGCAACTAGTTACAAAACCTCTCTTAAAATCCAATTATAAGCTTTATTAGAGCATAATAGGCACTATAATGTACCTTATGTTGCTAACTAGGGCTAATATTGCTTTTTCCGTTTAGTAGCTATTAACCTTCTTAGCTAAGCTCTATATAGAGCATCTAAACGCCTCTAAGCACCTCCTTTAGTACTTAGGTAGTACTAGAAACTTTACTATTGTTTATAAGCGTTCTAGTCTACACTTAGAGTCTAAAAAGTCTTTTAATACTACTATTAGTTGTAAAGAAGTCTTAAAGACTCTCCTTAGTTATTGCAATAGCGATTTTGCTAGTAATAAAGTCTCTTCTAAATCAACCTATACTTATCTATATAAGCTAGCTAGTGGACCTATTAGCTGGAAATCAAAGAAAGCTAGTACTATTGCCCTTTCTACCTTAGAAGCAAAATCTAATGCATTATTAGAAGCTATTAGGGAATTAGAGTAGCTCTACAGCCTTTTTAAGGAGATAAAGCTGCCTTTAACCCCTTCTATTCCTATTAGGTGTAATAATTAAGGCGCTATAGTTACTGCTTACAACCTAACGTTATATAGTAGAACTAAGCATACCCTTTTAAAGTTTAACTACATTAGGGAAAAGATTCGTAAAGGTATAGCTAAGATTAGTTATATTGATATAAATTAGATGCTAGCAGATAGCCTAACTAAGCCTCTTGCTATTTAAAAGCATTAATAATTTATTAAGTTACTAGAGCTTTCTAGCTAGCTTATAAAAGCAACAAAAACACTTAAAAAATCAAAAAGCAACAAAAAATAGTTAAAAATCGAAAACAATAAAAACAATTAACAACAACTAGTTATATTTAACTATAACTACCCTAGAATTGCTGGAATTAGTTATGTTATTTTAGTTCTGTTATTAGTACTATATTTTGTTAGTTAATTCTAACTTAGATATCCTTTAAAGAAGCTAAGTTGCTTATAGAACTAGTTACTTCTTATATTTCTAGAGGGAGTGTTAAAAATAAGCTACCCTATATAGCCTATTTTTATGCCTACTAGTTGCTCTATTACGTGACCCTTATTAGGTCTTGTTACGTTAATTTTTAGTAGAGATATCGCTGTTACTAGATGCAAAACATCTAGAATCGACTAAGGCAAAGTTGCCTAACCTATAGTTAACTTTAACAGCGATTTTCTCTACAACTAGCAATAGTAGAAATTCAAGAAGTATACCATTTAAAAGCTAAGAATTAGGGCTATTTAATAGTATAATTGTTAGATAGAGTTGCTTATAAGGATTGCTTATTATTAGTGGAATTTGTTAAATTGTGCACATAAGCGTCTCGTTTGTATAGCTATAAGTTAATTTTTTTGTTTTTATATAGTAAATCTTTTTGCGGAAATTATAAAGTGGCCTATAAGCCCCTTCTAGCGACTACAGCCCGCTAATATAGTTAGAGAGTCTATAAGGGACTAGAAAGATTCGAGATTCTACCCTCACCAAGTTTGTTACAGCGCTCTTAATATAAAGATACCACTATTACAGTTATCTATTGCCTCTACGTGATCTATACTATACACTACAGCTTGATTTAGGCCGCTGCTGCTTCCACTACGTGATAATTGCTAGGAGCAATTACAGGTGCTAAATCTAAGAGACCACTACCCTCTTAGATATCTAGTCCTGTAATCCCTATTATTTTCAATACCTATGTTTTTGGTTGCAGAATTAATTTGTGTAGTAATCCCACTAGTCGGGATTTTGAAGTAGGAATTAGCTGGATATCCCTAAATTGGCTATGCCTAGGTCTCCACTGATTTGTTGGAACCTAATTGGAGAAGAATCTCCTGAATTTTTTGGCTAAAAATAGCTAGGACCTGTGTTTTATGCCCCTCGCGACCGCTTGTTAATCTAGTCTGCTATACAAATTATATGTGCATACAGATCGCGATACAACGCAGCCTTAGAGCCCGTTATACCTGTTACAAAAGAAATCGGAGAAAAATCTCAGTATAATTTCTGAAGATATAGGGCACTTCTAGGCCTATAATAGAGCAATCTATTGATATCTACAAGAGGTTATTACCTATTATTTACTACTTTTTCCACTGTAATTTAGGCTATAATTAGCTATAAAGAGCGTTAAATTAGCTATTAAAATCCTTAAAAATAGCACTAAAAGGAACAAGCAAGGGAAAGAGCATAAGCCCTAAACGGGGTAGTGGTTCTAGTACACTAGCTAATCCAGCTGCTGCTACTAGCTTTCCTAGTCTAGCAAGGTCCCCCCCTTAGCTAGTAGATTCCTCTTCTAATAAAGAAGATTATACAGCTAAGAAGGCTCTAAAAGAAGCTAGATTAGCTTCTAAAAGAGTAGTGTAAGTCTATAATGTTTAAGCTGATCTAAAAGCTTAAATGGATAAGCAACAAGAGACCCTAAATAGATTTATTAGGTATAGTGAAGCAAAACAAAGCCAAAATAAAGGTAATATAGCTGATTTACTAAGTAAATTAGATACTATAATTACATCTATAGGTAATCTCTCTATAGGGTCTCCTAAAGCAGATCCTATTACTTCTAAGACTTCTAAAGTCTCTTTTAAAGCCCCTAAACCTTCTAGTTCTAATAGTGCTACTTTTCTGCCTGCTTTTAATAAAGGCACTATAAAAGAGCTAAATAAGAAGGTCCACTTAATTCTAGAGGCTGCTAAGCTAAAAGGCCCTAAAAATTTTAAACAGTAGAAGCAAGCTTTAACTATTTAATTTAGGGCCCTAGGATTCTCTTAATTTATTAATAATCCTAGTATAGCTAGTACATTAGTAGATTTAAAGCAAGCTATTATCCTTATAATTATAAGAGATAGTTGCTAATCTAGACCTTAAGCTGCTATAAGCTAGCATAAGTCCTCTATAGATACCTATAACGTTCTAGTTAGGCAGTATTCGCAGAGTGCTAAAATACAACGTAGTACACTATATGCTAGTTATTACAACTTATTGTTTTCGAACTATAAGGGATCTTTAGAGGCCTTTAATGCTGAATTTAATAATTTACTAGCTAGATTATAGCTCTATAGTGTAGCTATTGATTCTATCAACTAAGTAAATTATTATATTAATGCCTTAAAGAAGACCTTCCTTAGCTGGGCTAAAAGGCAGCAATATTCTATTAGAGCTGCTAGAGCATAAGGTCTATCTGTAAAAATGCTGAATTTACAGTTCTTTATAGCTAATTTATTAGAAGAACAAAGAGATAAAAGCTCCTCTATATCTAAGGCTCTTAGTTATAAAGCTTCTAATTCTAATAGTTCTAATAATAAGGCTAATTAAGGAAAGAATCCTCCTAATTAGAAGAAGAATTCCGATTCTAATTCTAACAATTCTAATGCCTCTAAAGAAAAAGATTAAGATAAAGCCTCTAAGAATAAGAAGAAGTAGAAGGGCTAAAGAAGAAGTAACAAAAATTCTAGGAATAAGGATCGAGAAGCTGCTTTTGCTATAGGTTGTTATAACCTATCTACTAGCAACTAGGATACTATAGATTCCAATAGTGAATCTAGCAGTTCTAGTAGTGATAATTCTTACGATTTAGATACAGAATCCACTACTAGTGATACTAGTACTACTAGTAATAATACCCCTTCTTTTAATTACTCTAACGGAATAATTAAAAACTCCCTACTATACAATATAGGTTCTACCTGTTATATAGTTAACAATAAGGCATTTTTTAGGACTTTTAAGCCTATAAAAAAGGGTAAAACCGCGCCTATTGCTACTGGAGGAGGTCCTATTTATCCTAAAGGACAGAGAACTGCTGTATTCCAGGTACTAGTTAGTATAAATCCAGCTAAATACAGGCCTTTAGCTCTAAAGGATGCTCTATATTGCCTAGGTTTAGATACCAACCTAATTAGTGGTCTAAAGCACTATTTAACAGGGGGCACTCTCCTTAGAAATCAGCTATTTCTAGCTGATAGAAGCTGCTGTGGGCTTCTAAATCCCAAAAAGCATGGTTTCTTCTTACAGCTTAAGGGGCAAGAGACCCCTTATCAAAGGGGAAATAGAAGAGATAACAGAAGAGAGAAAAGATAAAGAAGCTTCTAGTATTATTGAAAATAATAGGGATTACAGGACTAGATATCTAAGAGGGTAGTGGTCTCTTAGATTTAGCACCTGTAATTGCTCCTAGCAATTATCACGTAGTGGAAGCAGCAGCGGCCTAAATCAAGCTGTAGTGTATAGTATAGATCACGTAGAGGCAGTAGATAACTATAATAATAGTGGTATCTTATATTAAGAGCGCTGTAACGAACAAGTTAGTAAGGGTAGAATCTTAAATCTTTCTAGTCCCTTATAGACCCTCCAACTATATTAGCGGGCTGTAGTTGCTAGAAGGGGCTTATAGGCTACTTTATAATTTCCGTAAAAAGATTTACTATATAAAAACAAAAAAATCGACTTACGGCTATACAAACGAGATACTTATGTGTACAATTTAACAAATTCCACTAATAACAAGCAACCCTTATAAGCAACTCTATCCAACAATTATACCATTAGATAGCCCTAATTCTTAGCTTTTAAATAGTATACTTCTTGAATTTCTACCATTGCTAGTTGTAGAGAAAATCGCAGTTAAAGTTGACTATAGGTTAGGCAACTTTGCCTTAGTCGATTCTAGATGTTTCGCATCTAGTAACAGCGATATCTCTACCAAAAATCAACGTAACAAGACCTAATAAGGGTCACGTGATAGAGCAACTAGTAGGCATAAAAATAGGCTATACAGGGTAGCTTATTTTTAACAAGTATGTAGAAGAGTGTGAATTGCTTGCTTGATTCCTCTAACTTAGGAGGGAGGAAGCGGCCTATATATAGCTAATTCTAAGAGAGGAAGAAAGAGAAGAGAAGAAGGAAAAACAAGAAGGGGGATAGCTAGATACCCGAAAATCCTGCAGCTTATAGAGCGAGAGAATTCCGAGAGATGCTAAGTGATCTGTTGCACTGCCTCTATAAGAGGGGCTAATATTAATGTGTGTAGAGCTCTATAACAAAGGAAAGATAACAGACTAGATAACCCCTGTTATATTCTATCCTAGTCTACTACACCTACTTGTTTCCTACACTTAGTTGTTGTAACTAAGTTCCTTTATACTACTGTTAGAGTAGTTGTGCTAGTAACAGCTGTTGGAGCTAATGTTGCGTAAAGCTAGCGATATTAGTATCGCTAGTGTTGTAGCCACTTTTAGCACTAGTGTTAAAGCTACTTTTAATATACCCCTCTAGATAGGTTGTTAGTTAACAAGCTATCTATTCCTCTTTAGAGTCTTTAAGCTCTTTAAGCTTAATAAGACTTTCTACATCTATAAGACTAAGTTAATTACAGAAGGTAATAAATTTCTAACTAATAAGAGCTTTAGTGAGTCTATTAGCAACTATATCTGCTGTTAGTGTGTAAGATAGTTAGAAGAGGCCTTCTTTATAGGCCTAACGAAGCTAACAGTTGTAAATATTAATGTGTTTTAAAGCGGTCTTAATTTAAGGAATATCGAGAGTTACAAGACAAATTGTCTAAAGGTTATTACATTAGATAACAGAGGGTTAGTTGCTAATATCTAGCTTAAGACCTAATTGGTTAAGAAGCCTAAATATAGAGATTAAGTCTTTTGCTGTTGTAGAAAGAGCTAGAAGCTCTGCTTCTGTAGAGGAAGTTGTAACTGTAGGTTGCTTAGTTGCTTACTAACTAATTGCTCCACTAAAGAGACTAAAGAAAGAGCCTTATAACAATTTATAGGTTTCTTTATTGTTAGCGTAAGCAGCATTAGAAGCTACTACAAGCTCTTGTTGCTGGAGGTTGCTATTAGAGAATTAAATAGCAAGAAATTAAGTGAGAAAGAGGTAGATAACTACTCCTACAGCTACTTTGTGGTGATATTTAGAGGGATTCTAAAGGTGCTCTAAGAGTTTAGATACAGCAAGAGCTATATCTAGCCTTATTATTGTAGAAGGGTAGTTAATAGAACCAATAAGCTTCTAATACTAGTATATCTGTTAAGAAGAGGCTTATTACTAGTTCCTTTTAAGTTATTATTCTAGAATTAGGTAGGTTTTCTTAGGTATCTTTCTAGAGAGAAATTCGTTAGCGATTTTCTCTATATAAGAGTCTTATAAAAGCTAGGTCTTTTAAAGCTTTTAATTGCAGATAATTTAAATTCTAAGAAACCACTTTAAATCCCCTAGGATCTTTATCTTATAACTGTCTTAAAGTTCTTATGCAATTCCTTATACCTTATCTCTGTTTTTAGATTAGAAGATAAGTACAATATTATCTATAAAGTAGAAGATAACTACTGTATCTAAAATTATAATATAAGGGTCTTCTGTAACTACTTGTAGTTATAGTCTTTAAAGAGTTAAAGAGAGATCTTTCTGCTAGAGATAGAGGGACCTCCTTAGGCTATATAGAGCCCTAAGAAGCAATAAAGCCTATTCTAGTTTCTTAAATCTATTAGGATAATTAATATAAATAGTTTTATCTTAAAGACTATTAGTAAAGGTAGAAACAGCGTCTATTTAGATAGAATTAAGATTAAATTTAGTTAGGATTGCTATAAGGATTTAAAAGAATCTAGCTGCAAGGGTTGCTGTATAAGTCTCTTTTAAGCTTATAGATTAAAGGTCTCCTCTTATATAGATTCTAGCTTTAAATTAAGTAAGGTATCTGTACTTATTAAATTTATACTTAAAGACCTAGGTAAAAGGAATTAGCTTGTATCTAATAGGAAGATCTATAACTAGTGTTAGTTAAAAGGTTCCCTTTTCCTAGTTATTGTTAAATTCCTTTGTTACTGCCTCTTTAAACTCATTAATAAATTAGTATTATTGTAGCTCTTTCTAGTTCCTAGGTTTAGGGGGAAGAGTTCGTTAATAAAGTCTTTCCTTTATGCCTAGTAGGAAGCTACTAGTAAAGACGAAGTTAGAAGAATTATAGGTAGTTAGTCTTGCTAACCTATAAGGGTTAGTTAGTTGTAGAAGCTGTTAAAGAGACTAAGGCTCTAGACTTAGTGTTAGTAACTAGGAAGGTTCCTGTTGTTAAGGAGGTTCCTTATCTATAGAGGGTTCTATAGAGGAAGTAAAGTCTTAGTATTCTTCTAGGTTTAATATAGGTAAAAGCTGCACTTCTATAAGTATAGTTAGTTAGAAGTCTTTAAATTTAAAGGTTAACTTAATGTATACTAGAAGCTAGATTTAAACCTCTTATTCTTGCTGAATAGGTTGCTTTTTATGTAGGTTGTAGAAGGAAGATTTATTAAAAGTAACATCTCTTACTCTTCTAATCTCGTTTTTCGTTAGAATCTAGATATAGAAGATGTTTAAGGAATTATAACTAACTAGGTAACCAATCTCTATATAGAGTAAAGTCTTAAGTTCTTGTTTAGCTGTATTCTTAAGAGCTTCTAGTGTAAGAGGATAAGCTCTACAACTAAAGGCTTTAAGGAAAGAGATATCTAGCTTAAGGAAGCTAGAATTTCTAATATCCTTATTGTTTTCGGAAAGCTAAGTATAGAATACCTAAAAAGGGGTCTTTTAATCTATACCTTATTAAGGGGTTCTATTATATAAGAACGTTGCTGTTTTCTAGAGTTTAGGCTATAATTTAGAAGGTAAATTCAAGGAAAGCTATAAGGTTCTAGCTTTAGTAGCTATTATACCCCCTAATCTTTTAGCTTAACTATTTTAGGCTAAGGTATATAGTGCTATTAGCTTGTCTTCAATTCCTTATTGCTAGATCTAGGTTGTATAGTCTTATTAAAGACCTCTTTTATTGTCTTAATAGATAATATAGATATTTAGTTGCTACTATCTCTTTATATAGTTGTTAAAGACTTTAAGCTTTAAGACTAACTCTTGCTAAGTTAAAGAAAATAAAGGATAATATATAATTATCTTTATAAAATTATCCTTTATTAGGAGAGCTAAATTAGAACTATTATATCCTTATTTTAGCTTAAAGATATTAATAAAGACTTTCCAGAAGGGCCTAGAACTAGAGCCTAAAGGAGGTTCTCTGTTAATTTTTCTAGTTGCCTTTAAAAGAGAATAAGCTTTACATTCGATTTTTGTAAATCTAGTGATCTTAGCTTCTGTAGTTACTTCTACTAGGTATTTAAGAGCTTTCTTATTAGGATGCCCTAATTGTTAATGCTATAGGTCTGCTAAAGCTAAAGAAGTTGTTAAAAAGGAACTATTAAGTTAATCGTTAATTTTGTTAAATTCAATAGTTAGTTGCCTGTAGTTCCTTATTGTTTAGAAGAGGTTACTTAAGTCTTTTGTAACCTAACCTATCTTTAGATTCCAGTTGTATCTAGCTTATAGAAGCTTATTTAGGCTTACTACATTAGTGTAGAATGTAGGAACAAAGGTAACCTGTTAAAGTTAAAAGAGTCCTTTATTGGTTCTAATAAGAACGCAGCTGTATCCTAGAATAGAAAGGCTTAAATCTCCAGTAAAGATCTATTGTGTTGTAGTAGCTTCCTTATAATCTAATAACCTATCTAGGTTATTAGTTATATAGATGTTAAAGCTAGAATTAAGAATCTAGGAGTCCCTTAAAGGATAAGGGGTATTTAAATTGCTAAATAAAGAAAATAGATTAGCAAAGGCAGAACTAATAACTAGATTTAAGGAAGAAGAAGATAAAGAGGATCCCTTAGAAAGAATATTGTTGCTAATAAACAAGTTATCCTTTTTTAATATGTATATTACCTTCTTTATAGACTTATCGTTCTTAAGTTTTTATTAAATAGATTTAATAGTCTTTTTGTTAGGTTTTTAGTCTTTTAGTCTGTTGTTGCTTACTAAGTAATAACACTTACTATACTTATAAGATTTTCTATAGATATATATAGGATTTAAATTTAAATTTAGTGGATTTAGCTGTTTTAAAGAAGAAAAAGGAGCTTTTTAGTCCTAGAAGTTAGCAAAGAATCTATTGTTGTTAGCCTTTATTTAGCTTTCGAAAAGATCTGCGATTTAGTGGCTATTTAGTATCTTTTCCTTCTAATTAGGCTTATTAGAGATCGATTTATCTCTAATTCTGTTGTGCTAATAGGTTAAAAAGGAAGGGTTAATTTACTGAACAGCATTAAGGAAGTTTAAAGTTAGCTAAAGATTGTAGGTATCTAGAAGATTGATTTACTGTGCTTCTAAGAGTACCTTCTTGTAGGAAGTAATAAATTCCTTTATCTTAGTTCTAGAAGGGCTCTTTAATACAGCTTTATATTAAGAGAGTACTTCTTTTTCGTTGTCCTAAGATATTAGCTTTAATTGTTGTTAAAGAAGAAGGATCTACTTAGCGATATTGTACTTATAGCTAATAGTTTTGTAGTAGTTACTGACTGTTTTAACTATCTATTGTTGGATGCTGTTAAGGGCTTTCTTCTAGTTGTAGTAGTCCTAGATCTTTATTCGATATTATGTATAGAGAAACTATAGAATAGAGAATTTGTAGTTATTTAAATCTCCTACTACAGTAACCTTTTTGTTAACATCCTTAGGTATTAGTTCTTGTGGCTTAGTTAGTTCCTCTTTATTGTCTTCTGCTGGATCTAGGTAGTTCTAGACTCCTTCGTTTGTTGCGTATTTTTCGATAACTAAAATCTAATGATTCTAGTCTCTTACTGTTTAAAGTTGGTATTAAGCTGTTAATCCAAGCTCTATAGTAGAATCTATAGTGTAAATCTAGTTAATAAAGAATCCGTAATAGAAATCCGTTTTGTAATTAGAGTTAAATTCGCTGTAGAATTCGTTGTTGAATTTAGTGTAAATTTAAGACTAAAAATTGATATTATACTTTATTGTTAGATTTAAAACTAATGCTAAAAGAAAATTAAGAAGTTAATTTAAGGGAATTATTCTATTTTTAAAGACGAATTTAGAATAGAAGTTGGATTTTAAATTAGAGCAAGATCCGTGGTAAAAATTAGGGCGCTTTTAGTAGCGTAACTGCTTAATTTATTGTTAAATCGTTGCAAGTGTTATCTCTTCAAAAGGGTTAATAACTAACTCCTTCTGCTAACCCTCTAGGGTTAGGGTTAGGGTTAGGGTTAATATTACGTGATTAATATCAAAGAGGTTGTTATTGTAGTGGATACCAAGAAAGATGTTATTGTTGTTAATAACAAGAAAAGATGTTATCGTTGTTAATAACAGAGAAATCACGTAGTATAGTGTAAAGCACGTAACCGTATAATAAAAGAGTGTTATTAAAGATACTAGGTATCTATAATAACAGAATAATGTAAATAGCTTTAGGGAGCTAAAGAAGATAATAAAGTTATTGAAAAGGTAAAGATACTAAAGAAGGGCAAACTAGGCTTATAACTATTAAAGGGGAAATAGAAGAGATAACAGAAGAGAGAAAAGATAAAGAAGCTTCTAGTGTGTAAAAGAGTGTAAATTGCTTGCTTAATTTCTCTAACTTAGGAGGGAGGAAGCAGCCTATATATAGCTAATTCTAAGAGAGGAAGAAAGAGAAGAGAAGAAGGAAAAATAAGAAGGGGGATAGCTAAATACCCGAAAATCCTGCAGCTTGTAGAGCAAGAGAATTCCGAGAGATGCCGAGTGATCCGTTGCACTGCCTCTATAAGAGGGGCTGATATTAGTGTGTATAGAGCTCTATAATAAAGGAAAGATAATAGACTAGATAACCCCTGTTGTATTCTATCCTAGTCCACTACACCTACTTGTTTCCTATACTTAGTTGTTGTAACTAAGTTCCTTTGTACTACTGTTGGAGTAGTTGTGCTGGTAACAGCTGTTGGAGCTAATATTGCGTAAAGCTGGCGATGTTGGTATCGCTGGTGTTGTGGCCACTTTTGGCACTGGTGTTGAAGCTACTTTTGATAGCTGGAATTTCTAGTATACTATAAGATCTTATATAAAAAGATTAAATAGAATATTATAGTAAGAACGGACTTATATAATAATTAAGGAACTTAAAGTATTAGCTGCTGTAATGGACTAACCTAGTGGCTGTTGCTAACTAGCGTCTATGATGAGAACTATAATTATAGAGAGGAAAGGAGGAAGAGAGAAGGAACTAGAAGCCTCCCTATACCTCTATACTATATATTTAGGGGTAGGTCTATCCCCTTAGGAGCCCCTTTTAGTATATACTCTATAGCTAAGGTTCTCTCTCTAGGGCCTAGTGAAGTTTAGCTAACCCCTAAATAAATACAGCTTACTTCTATCCCTTTACCTATATAGACCTCTATCCCTCTTCTGCTGTTCTTCCTTTACTAAAAGACCTAAGCTTAAGGCTTAAGTTTATAATATACTCTCCTTCTTCTCCTAGGCTCTATAACAATCTCTTTTGTTGTTTATAGTAAGTACTATAGATAGTAGCTAACTCTCTATTTACTCTCTCTTTATATTTCCTCTATTATTTACTTATAAAAAAATAGAGGTATAACGTTTGCCCTTAGGCGCTTTACTCTAGCTGTTCTATTGCTACACTAATGCACTATTTATTGTTAGTGTAGCGTTATAGAGCTAATATATAAATAGATATCTACTTTACCTCTCTTCCCTTTAATTATCTATAGCACCTTAGCAACAGCTGTTAATTACCCTACTAACTAACCTATTAGTTGCGCTATAATAGGTTAATTATGCCCTCCCTTTACTTAATTATACCCTTCTAGGGTCTATTAACCTCTCTACCCCCCTCTACCTTATAATCCTCTATATATAGCTATTAATTATCTGCTTATTATATAGGCGCTAGCTATAATGCTAGTATTGCTAGTGCGTAAACTGCCTATATCCTTAGGTCTTCTTATATTTAAAGTAACTATTATATAATAATCTCTTTTATTAACTAGGAGGCACCTCTCTCTCTTTTATCTTTATTATTATTGCAAACAGTTATTAGATATATATAACTTATCTATATATAAGGGGTGTTGTTAAGGGTGTAAAGCGTAAACAGTTATTATTAGTGTTATTCTCTTAGCGTATAAAGAACTAATAGCTAGTAGAGCGTAAATAGTTATTATTATTATTATCCCTTTAGCGTATAATAAACTAGTAGCTAGCTCTTAGCTAACTTTAATATAAAAATAAATAATTCCTTTTTTCTCTTTTTTATCTTTTCCTTTCTTCTTTATATCTTATTTTACCTCTATATTATAACTAAATAATTCTATTATAGTTTCCTAAAATCCCTTACTTTACTGTATAGCTACTACTGCTCCTTTTAATGTAAAAGAACCTCTTTTTAATATATTTAAACAGGATTTATCTAACTGCTAATAGCTTACTAATTAAAATCGTAAAATATTGTTTTATTAGCCTAGAGTATACTGCCTCTTTACTTATATATAGCTTATTCTCTTACTAACTAAAAGTATATTTAGAACTTTAGCAGTTATATTGCTAACGCTAGCGCCCTTACTGCTCCTACTTCTATAGTGCTATTAGTCCCTTACTACTACTATATCTATAGTTTCTTTATATAAAAGAACTTAAATAATTTAGAGTTATTTAACAGTAATATTCTTAAGGATATTTATATACTATACTACAATAACCTTTATAAAAAGAGCTTATATAACTATTATTTTAGCTAAAGGAGAGAATACTAACTGTATATATAAAGGCATTAAGGTTGCATTTAGAATTCTAGCCTCTTTACTAAGCATTTTTACCTATAGTATTACTTTACCTAAATATAGAAACTTATTAACTAAGGTTTTATAGTTAAGTCTACTTTAATTTCTCTTTATATTAACTAGCTCTTCTACTATATAATCCTTATATATAAATTTTTAAATATATATAACTACTATAACTTTATTCTTAAGGATATACTTACTGCTAATTATATAGAAGAGAAGGTTATACTCTTTTCTTCTCCTTACTATATAACCTAAACTAGTTATTCTTCTGCACTTACTCTCTCTCTCTCTATTAACTGTAAGAGTACTATAGCCTTTATTGTTCTAAAGAATAATAAGTTTAACTCTAATAAGTATAAGTATATCTCTATAGATATTAATAATAACTTCTTATCTCTCTCTATACCTATTATTACTACTACTATTACTATACTCTCCTTATTGCTGCTACCTATACTTATACCTTATTGTATACTACTAACCTTTACTACTGCTGCCTCTTTACTGCTATATAAAGCTTCCTTACTGCTATATATTATCCCTTTACTCTTATAGAATAACCTTAAGATAATACACTAGAAATATATTTACCTTTAGGTAGAGCTTAAAAGCTTAAACTACTTATAGCGCTAATTGCTATTTATATTCCTAAAGTATATAACTTTAACCTAGCTTATTACTTTTTCTACCTTCTCTCTCTCTATCTTTCTCCCTCTAAAGACTATACCTTTATACCTAAAGCACTAAGCTATTTAAGATATTATATTCTTACTTATACCTACTAGAGTAAAGCCTTAATCTAGAGCACTAGTTATATTCTTACCTACTTTAGCCTTTACACCTTATACTAGCGCTACTATTTTAGCTCTAGCTTCTACACTACTCTAGAGGCACTATATAGCTCCTTTAGCTTCTATTCTATAACTACCTAGAGAGCAATAAGGCGCCTTTTAGGTAGTTACACTTCTATACTATAAGCACTACTGCCTCTTTATTACTTACTAAGAAATTTCTTTTATTTTTTTTTTTTTTTTATAATAATTATATAGGCCTTTATAAAGAAGAGTTTATTTTCTTTTATTTTTTAGTTAAAGATTACTAGATTATTATTAAAGTCTATATAAAATTTTACTATACTTTTACTAGGCCTATTATTAAATTAAGCGTCTTTTTACTATAACTTAAATTAATCTAGTGCCTCTATATTAAGGAAGTTCTTTAGTAGTTTCTATATAGATTAAATAAATTCTACTTACTTAATAAGCACTTAATAGTGTTTTCTTTAGCCTAAAGCGTTTTTAGTAGCTAGAATTTTCTTTACTTTATACTTCTTAAGGGATAAGTTAGTATTTATTATAGTTAGCTTAAAATTAGGCTTTAAGTTTACTAATTACTAAAAAAGTAAAGGGTTTATTACTACTTACTTAATAAAATTAATATAGAAAACTAGGTAAATTTCTAGTAAAATATCTAACTTTATAGTTAAAGGTATTAGTATATTTATAACTATATACTTTACTATAATTTAGTTAAGCTTCTAACTTAAGTAGTTTATCTTAATATAATAGAGCATTAGCTATATTAAGTTCTCTACCTTATACTATTCTACTAGCTTATAGCTTCTATTTAACTACTCTTATTACCTTTACTAAGTAAAGTTAATTATAGCTTAAGTAATATTTATACTTTTTTATAGCTATTTAAGAAATACTAAAGCTTACCCCTTTTATAAAACTTAGGATTCCTTTTTATCTATAAGCTTTTAAATAAGGTCTATATTGTACCTATATATTACTTAGTTTAAACTTATACTAGTTACTAAGGAATTTCTATTGTTAATAGCTAGCTAATATATAGAGAGATATTTAGGCTAGTTAAACTGCAAAAAGGCAACTATAACCTATAGAATTATTTACACTTTCTAATTAACTCTCTCTATTCTACTATTTATCTATAGATAATAGAATATAGATAGTAATTATTTAATTCTAATAAGGTAATAGAGAGTAGTTTAAAAGGTACTTAATTAATCTAAACTATAGTTAGAGATAATTTATTTTAGGAACCTATAAAACTGCTACTAATAATACTTAAACTACTAAATATATTTCTCTATCTCTATAGAGGTTATTACCTTTAACTATATATACTTTAAAAGTTAATTAGTAATAACTATTAAGTAAAAGAGTATAGCCTAGTTTAGCGCTAGTAAATCTATTATAAAATCTATAGAGATCTATAACTAATACCTATTTAGCGCTAAAATAGGTTATAAAAGGCCTTACTATAACCTTTTACTCTTTTAGCTACTGTAACAGTAGTAGTTTTAAATATACTAAGTAATATCTTAGAACAGCCTATTCTAGTAATAGTTATATATTAATGCTTAAAATATAGTATTTTATTCTAAGTAGCTTAATATTAGCAACTTATATATTCTATATATTAGTATAGTAATTAACAGCTTATACTTAAGGACCTAAAGGCAGCTTTAGTAAACTAATACCTTTTATATATTAAGGGTGTAGTCTATAATTTATTTTTATATCTTTATCTTTAATAGAAACCTTTTCTTTCTCTTTTAAACTATATTTAACTTTATTAGGTATACTAAGTCTTTTTATACTCCTTAGTTCTATAGGCTTTATAAGTGTTTATTTAGAAACAGTATTATTCTAGCTAGTACCTATAAAGCTATAGCTAGTTAACTTTTTAGTATTACTTTACTAGCTATTTCTACTCTAATATTCTTTATAACCTTCTTCTTCTCTTTATCTCTATAGAGAGCGCTAAAGTAGCTAATAGAGAGAGACTAAAGAACCTAGTTTATCTATAGTGTTACTCTATCTTAATCTTACTCTTATTGTAATAATATATTTAGTTACTCTACCTATAGCCCTAAGCAGTATTATAGGTAGTAGTTAAAGAGAAAGAGAAGCTCTACCTACTTAGCTTAACGCTTAAAGATCTTTTATAAAGATATAAAGTATTCTAGATTCTTATAATCTATAAGGATTATAAAGAGGTATATTACTCTTTATAACTTTACTGCTTAGGCTTTAAGGTAAGATATTATTACTAAGAGCTCCTTATTGTAAATAGTATAGTTATATTAAGCTAGAGATAACCTAGCTAAATAGTATACTATAGGCTATAGTATACTAGCTTTATTATATTAGAATAAATAGCTACTAAAGGCCTCTTTTAAGTAATTAGCCTTTACTACTATATTCTTCTTAGAGTTCTATTAGGCTAAGACTAAGTATAAAGTAAAAGCCTCTTTAAGCCTTATAAATAACCTTTTATATTTCTTTATTTACTAAAATAGAACTCTTTTCTTTATTAAGCTAACTAAAGGCTCTATAATATCTAAGAAATTTAATATAAAGTTACAGTAAAAGTTTATAAATTTAAGGAAGCTTTATACCTTTTATAACTTAGTAGAAGCTTACTACTTTTAAATAGCTATAATCTTCTTTAAATCTAAGTATATCTCCTTTCTTACTATAACTATAAAGCTAAGGTATTTAACTTTAGTTATAGTAAAGTAGTATTTTTTAAGATCTAAGTGTAACTTTACTAACTATAACTTTTTTAGGATTCTCTATACCTTATATATATAGTCTTTCCTAGAACCTTTAGTGTAAATAAGGACGTTATTTAGATAAGTAGTTATATAATCTCTAAGGGCCTCTTCTAGTGCACTATTAATATATTATTAAAATATAGCTAGAGCTCTTATTAACCTAAAGAGGTAAACTAGCTATTTAAAGAGGCTAAACTAGGTATAAAATGCTATAAGGTGCTTCTTACTGTTTACTATCTAAATTCTATAGAAGGCTAACTATATATTTAGTTTAGTAAACTAATATACCTCTAATAATAACCTAAGTATCTTCTTTATTAAGGGGAGTAGGTAATAGTTTTATTCTATAATCTTATTAAGGGCTTAATAATTAATATAGAATTACTATTCTTTACTTAGCTTTTTAGCTAAAAGAATAAGTACTACTACTAAAAAGAAGCTAGCTTAAATCTATTCTTTATCTATTAGGTTTATTACCTATCTCTTAATTTCTAATAAATAGTTCTATAGTATATTATATAGTAGAGCTTACAGTAGTAACAGTAAGGAGCTATTTAGCTGCTGTTTTAGCCTAATATAGTAATTTAGCCTCCCTTTATATAGTAGAAGGCCCTAAGCTTTCTCTTCTTTAAAAAGATTATAAAAGTCCTTTAATTTAAGTAGTAGTATTAGTAGATTAAGGCCTTTTAGAGATATTTATAATAATAATATAGAGGTAATTTCCTAAAGGCTTATAGCAATAAAATATATAGTAACCTCTTAGCTCTTACTCTATTTTATTAAGGCGCTATAAACTACTACTAACACTAGTTTTATTAGGTCTTTAACGCTTTAAGCTTCTACTGCTTAAATTATAAGGCCTTTAGCCTTACTTACTAATAGGCTCTAGCTAGTAGCGTTAAAGATAATTCTATTGTAGGCTAACTATAGGCTCCTAAAGATACAATCTTAAGTTAAGCCTAGAATTATATAGGCTACTACTAGAAAAACCTAGCTATTAATATCTACTTATAAGTAAACTAAAGAAGCAATTAAGGTGCTCCTTTAGTAACTATTATAGAACTACTATATAACCTTTACTACTATTTATACTATTTTTTTATATAGTAATAGAATTTACTTTAAGCTAAAGTATTACACTAAACTCTTACTTATTGTAGTAAAGTAGTTATACTTACTATTTATCTATATATTATAGAACAATAGTTAGTTAAAGAGTATAGAGATAAAGAATAGTAATATATCTATTTTTTTAGTTATTTCTCTATATTCTTCTTCTAGCTACTTACTAAGTAAAGGTTATTATATTATTTATATTGCTTTTACCTCTATATTAAGCTTAAGGCTAAAGGTAAGCTTTTTTCTAACTTATTAGAGTTCTTCTTCTATATATTATCTATTGCTACTACCTATACACTAGTTAACTCTAGCTTATATTCTACTAGTTACTATCTACATCCTTAAATATAGTATTAAAACAATTTATACTAAAGGTATTACCTCTTTTAGTAGTGTTTTTTAAGTTTAGCTTTAAATACCTACTTTACTTATA
This sequence comes from Atkinsonella hypoxylon, assembly GCA_000729835.1. Classification (NCBI taxonomy): domain Eukaryota; kingdom Fungi; phylum Ascomycota; class Sordariomycetes; order Hypocreales; family Clavicipitaceae; genus Atkinsonella; species Atkinsonella hypoxylon. The sequence goes on along the minus strand of JFHB01000083.1, from coordinate 103,562 downwards.
AAGTATTCTTATTTAGTTATTTTACTCTAGATTTCTTTATACTCTTTTTCTATCTCTATTAAGTTTCTATAGTATTAACTTTAGTTATTTTAGTGTTACTATTCTAGGGCCCTTTAGAGCTAAAGCTATATTTTAGCTAGTGTTATTCCTTAATATAATATAACTTAAGGTTTAGTGTAATACTATAGTAGCGCTTTACTGCCTAAAGGTAGTTATAATAAGGGATATCTCTCTTTATACTATAATCCCTTATTTCTTTATTAAGTGCTATCTATAACTTAGCTAACTTTACGCTATTATTCTAGTTAGCCTTTTCTACTAGTGTAATTTTCTCCTTAAAATAAACGTAAAATTCTATAAACTACTTATTATTACTCTATTAAAGCTAATTAAGCTTAATTAAAGCTTAGTTCTATTAGTAAGGATCTATAAAGACTAATTCTAAGTAATTAAGGAACCTCTATATATTATATCCCTTTACTTTACCTACCTTATAATAGGCAGTTACTCTTTACTAAACCTTAAGTAATAAGCTTTAGTATAAATAGTACTACTAGTTCTATATTATATCTATAAAGGTGCTATTAGCCTAGAGCTTTTAGGTAATTACTATTTACTAAGCCTAAAAGCTCTATTTATTTCTATTGTAAAGGTTTACTATAGGTAAAGGCTTCTATTTAAGTTTCTTTAGCTACTAGCTTACTGCAGCTTAAAGCTACTTCTCTTTCTATATATAGTCTATTATAAAGCGTTATAGTTCCTTTATCTATAGAGATTAGCTCTTAACTAATTTATAAAGTACTGCAATTTCTACTGCTTTTTAGCTAATTTCTACTGTATTTTCCTCTACCTCTCTATAGAGGTTAAAAGAGTGCTTAGGCTAGCTAGCTAGGCCCTTATTGCTATAACTAAACAATATTGTTCTTACTAGTGTTCTATCTATAGAATAATTATAGTATATAATAGACTAACCTAGTAGCTACTACTAACTAGCGTCTATAATAAGAACTATAATTATAGAGAGAAAAGAAGAAAAAGAGAAGGAACTAGAAGCCTCTTTATACCTCTATACTATATATCTAGGGGTAGGTCTATCCCCTTAGGAGCCTCTTTTAGTTTATACTCTATAGCTAAGGTTCTCTCTCTAGGGCCTAGTAAAGTCTAGCTAACCCCTAAATGAATGCAGCTCGCTTCTATCCCTTTACCTATATAGACCTCTGTCCCTCTTCTGCTGTTCTCCCTCTACTGAAAGACCTAAGCCTAAGGCTCGAGTCCATAACAGCTGCTATCTTTACGTTTTATAGAATTATTAGTGTAAAAGTAGAAATCTAGGTAAAGGGATAAAGAAGTTATAAAGACAGCAAAATAAACGCTTAAAGCTAAAGAATACTATACTATAAAGGATTAAATAGAAGTATTAGCTTAAAGATATATAGCTAAACAGCCTATAATAGCCTATAATTCTATTACTAATATAAACCTTAGTGTTATACTGTTAGCTCTCTTTTACTCTAGCGCTTAATAGAAGATAATTGCAGAAAATAAGAGGTACTAATTAATTATATCTAGAATAACTAAGTAAAGTGTAAATTGCTAAAAAAGAGCTGCTTATTGTAAAGGAAAACGCTTAGCTGTAAAAACACTATTGCTAGTAAGAGGGATACTACTATATATACCTAAGACGCTAAAGCTGTTATAAGAGATAAAGGGATTAAGACTTTAGAATTAAAGGAATTAGCTAAAGGGTTAAGTTACTTATAAGTTTTACTTTATAAGCTTATTTATAACTAAGAAGGTATTATATTGCAATAAGGTTACCCCTTTACAATATTATATTAGCTTTATAGAGAATGCTATATATAGATTTTCCTTATAAAAGTGTGTATTACTTAGGTATATAAAATAGTTTTTTAGAGAGATATAGGGTATAAAGACTTTTGATAAGCAGCTTTTGCTAGCTTCTTTTAGACTTTTGCTGCACTAATTAATTAATATCTTTTGCACTATTTTAATTTATAATATTTAATACATAAGAATTCTTATTTTATTGCTTTTAATACTTATCTTAACACTTTAATGCATCTAGCTCTTTTTTTTGCGTATATATAGCTTTTAAGCTGTAGCTAATATTTTATTTCTGCCTTTTTAAACTATTTAATCTTCTTACCTACTATTGTTTAATAGTGTGTACTAATAAATATCTCGCTCTTTTTCGATCCTCTTCGCTCTTAACGTGCGCTGCATTACTACTTGTTTTAGTATGGGCTACATGGTCATTTAGGGGTTTAGTTTTAAGACAACAAAATATCTACTAAGCCCTAATTAATAATTTATTTCTAATTTATCTAACTATTTAATTAGCTTATTTACTATTATTTAATAGTATATAACAGCAAATATCTTTCTCTTTTCCGATTCCTTTTCGCAAGTAACGTGTGTGCATCACGATAGATACTACGTTAAAGGCTATATAGTCATTTAGGGGTTGGTTTTAAGGTAACAAAATACTTATTATATAATATTAATTTCTAAGCAAGAGATCTAGAGTCTATAGAGCGTGTATTTCTATAGTACTATACTACTAGATATTAGTATATATACAACTAAATAAAAAATTGTTTATTTGTACTAATATACTATATATTCTATATATATCTAGTATATACTAAGCATATACTAAACGCTTTACTGCTTGCTATTCTGGCTAAAAAATACACTCTTTTTGCCTCCGCTCTAGACTAATGCATATATGGTCTAGACCTGAGATTTACAGGAACCCTTACTTTCCCTTCTCTCGCATAAATATTGCGACTACATAACCTGGATAGTGCATATAACTCGTCTGACCTACTATATGCCTATTGGGAAGACCAAGGGAGCAAGACCACTAGAGCACTCCAATATATAATTTTACTTTTTTTGAGCTATCTGTTTATGTAAATAAGAAAGCCGGAGATATGTACCCTTCCGCCTAGATATCTTAGGCAGGGTAAGTATGAGCAACTACAGTTGCAAGAAGCGCGAAACTGTGCACGCTCCTCGAATGGACCAAAAGATCCGCCTATACTAGCACTACATTGCGTCTCTTTGATTTCACGGTTACCTAAACAATTATATAAACTTTACAACATTCTCGGATTCGACTTCCGAGACGGCAATTCAGGTTTCTTACGTGCTGAATCAATATTTAAGGGCTAAGAGTATTACTAGAGTACTACGAGTAGCCCACCCCGGTCCTGGATATATACTTAGACGCTACAATTCTATAAGCTCACTAAGAACTACATACAACTTATACTTCTTTGAGTCAATGCTAAGTTTACGCTGTTTCATAGATCAGAACAAGTTTGATAGGGTAACTAGCTTTTAGATATAGATCGTGAGCAAACGAAAAGTTCACTCCTTAGTGATTTATAGAACCACCCAGTAATAACGATTTAAAGAACTTATGTAGGAACTTTAGTATTGAATAGGTGAAGGGACAGCTAAATACGATAACTCTAGCTTCTTCAATGAATCATTATAGCTTAGTGCTCTTTTGCGATTCTCTTACCATCCCCTCGGTCGTAGTTTTAACTCTTTCGGCAAGATCCTGTGCAACAAGTCCTAAAGTATGATACACTTTTTGTCGCAGTGCCACCGGAATCTGCGATACAGACCTGGACATATTCACAACAACTCCATTTTGAAATTCCTCGCCCCTCATCCTTGGCAGTGCTTTCCAGAAGTCTCTAGGGAACTTGTAATCTGTCTCGTTGGGCTGGGACCAGCTATTCGATGTCGTCTGCGAAACCCAGTCCGCGTGCTGACGACTCTTCTTCTCAGGCGAAACTGACTTTTTAGTCTTTGCGCTTTTCTCCGTGCTTCTGGCTCTGTTTGCTGGGATTTCTAAGTTCTGTGTACCCAGTCGATGTCTTTGTGCGTCTGGATAGGCAAAAAGTCGTGCTTGCAGTATGGGGTCCTCCGAAGGCTCCACGCCACGGACGAGATGAGACGGAGAGAAAGCAAGTTGCTCGATTTCCTTAAAATAGTCTTCCGGACCTCGCTTCAAGGTCAATTTTCCAAGACGCCTTGGCGGAATCACTGGAATATCCGGAGGATAATTGCCCAGATTCCAGTGCTTTGTCGCGTCGAGGATATTAAACGCCAACTTGGGAGCATCTTCCGGGTCCACCACTTGCACCTTGACTGTCCAACTGGGATGATCTCCACGCTCTAAGCTTTGATGAAGGTCTCTCGTTGCACTTTCTGCGTCGCCAGGGTCAATTTTCTTAGTCTGCTCCCCTTGCTCGAAATTGGGTCCTTGGTCAGATGCCAGAAACCAATGAACGTATTTCCAGGACCCATCCGGCATCACCCATTTATAGGCGTGGGTAACGTAGCCGCTCATACTTCGATAGTCAAACATCGTGCCAAAACTGCTGAACTGGAGCAACACCATGTGGAGAGTCTCATGGTTTTTGCATACAAATTCCCACCAATTGTTAGGGTTTGCGAGATTGGTTCTCTGGTCCGCACGTTGAGCGTGTACCAAGTCGGGAAACTTGGCAGGATCGCGAATAAAAAAGAAGGGAAAACCCAAGCAAACCCAGTCCCAGTTTCCTTCTTGGGTAAACAATTTGATGGCCATTCCCTTGATGTCTCTTGCTGCTTCTGCCGAGCCGCGTTCGTGGGTAGTCGTAGAGAAACGCACAACGCATGGCGTTTTCTTGCCGATGCCAAGCAGCATATCAATATCACAGATGTCTGATACATCATCGGTAACCTACGGTGCTCGTGCAACGGAATGTTAGTTTATTGGTTACATGCTCAGGGCACGGAAACCGGTGGAAATGAATACCTCAAACTCTCCGTAAGCCCCAGCACCTCGTGCGTGAACGGCCCTCTCCGGAATCTTCTCGCGATTGAAGCGTGATAGAGTGTCAAGTAAGCAATAGTTCATCCCAGAGTAACTCGGATGGCCTTGATTACTCTGCAAATCCGAGCCTCTTGACTCATAGCTATCAACGGAAGCCTGGGAAACCATTGCTAAAAATAAAAAAAATAAAAATAAGCACAAGTTTAGGGGGGTTGTCGAATAGAGCCGCAATTAGAAAGGATAGAGATAAAATAGTAGAATGGAGAATCTTCACATGCCAGTCTCGATCAAACAATAACTGGTGAAAACCAGAAGGCTGTTTCCTTGGTAGTAAAATTGCTAATGAATGACTGATTCAATGCCAAATCTTGCTCAAAGGAGGTTGGTTGCTTGATGTCTGCCAGAATGTACGCTGCGTAATAATCTTAGACCTAACTTTAACCCATCGATAATGTCAACTAACGTACGGAGTACTTGCTTTTATATTGAGAAACACGCGTCGATTATACGAGTTCATGATCGGGGGCAAAGGAGACCCACTGTAATTCAAATCATGCTAATTTCACCTTAACTATAGCCATCTTCTGTGCTAAATTGCTTGCATTGGTAAGACACAATGCAATATTGTTAATATCGAGAGCTCTGATTACATATTGCTGCGGAAAGGAAGTCGTAGATATACTCCCCTGGTGTGTGTGGGAGAGTGGCTTGTGTGGAGCGGGGCCCCGGCCAGGGGGTTCCAGTAAATCTCAGGTCCAGAATAGGTGTATTTTTGGGTAGAATAGCAGGCGGTGAAGAGTTGGCATATGCTAATCACACAGTGTATTAGTGCGAATTATATATTTTTGTACTTAGTGGTACCAATATGCACGCTCTATACGGAATACACTCTAGAAATGTTGCTTAAAAACTAATACTGTATAATTAGTATATACTTAGAATTAACTAGGTATATACTATTTTGCCCAAAAATACACCCCCTCTGGACCAACGCACACATGGTCTAGACCTGAGATTTACTGTACACTTCCCCCCCCCCCCGGGCCAGCTATCTCTCACAACGTGCAGCCAATGATCGTGCGCGATTCCCACCACTCTGCTACTGAGTACTTCCAACAAGAATAAATAGGCAGGTAAAATGTCGTGATATATATATTCCTTCTAAGGTAAAACACTATAGATTGCGTCTCTAAGCGAGCTTGCAACACTTAGGCTTAATGAAACATGTATAACAGGCTGTAGTGCTAAAGCTTAGCGTGCCCCAAAGCTAGCCGGGAAGGGGTTGTGTATAGGAATTAATGTGAATTAATGTGGCCTTAAATATTTGAACCCTTTCCTACTTTAGTTCGTCCGTGAACTTTTTAAAGTGTGTCTCCTGTGACCCCAAGATTTAGTCATCGAAATATGACTTGTGATGACGGAGTTACTTGGTCAATCTCACCACTTGAACTACCCCTGGAGCACGCAAATCCGAAAGCCCATAATCATGGTTTAGCACATTGTGTGAATATGGGACAGACAGATCTAGGAAAGTACCTAGCTCTTCACGCTCAAAATATGTGTATAAAATACAGATATAGTTTCTCGGCATGACCACGGCAAAGTATAACTCTACCCGGCGATACACAATTGACTCGAATGTCCGAGGAGAAGACATCGGCAGCAATGCATGTCGTGAGGTAAGCGCAGGCGTTTTTCGAAGTGCCGTAAGCATAAACATCCGGTACATGGGATAACGCTGCAATGCTGGCCAGGTTGACGATGCTGCGGGTATTGTGCGGTAATTCTTTCATGACTCTCACTGGTGCCCGTGTCGAGTAAAAAATGCCGCTGAGATTCACGTCAAGGACTCGACTCCATTCGGCATCTGTTTGCTCGAGAATAGTCGGCGAGGCCCTTAAGCCAACCCCCTGTGCTACGCCAGCGACGTTTGCGGCGCCGTGCAGATCACCGTGAGTGGATATGATATTTTGTAGCCATTGATTGACATCTTTGGATGATGTAACGTCTAACACAGTGCGTTGAACCAAAGTGGACGGGTTGATTAGCAGTCGATAGGTCGCGGCCCCAATCCCAGAGGCACCACCCGTAACGGCGAAGATTCTGGACGATACGGACGACATGTCTGAAGGGCTGTCTTGTGTTAGTTTGCTTATTTGAAGTTCAAGGCAAGATAGAACGCCGTGCTTTCAGGTGTGAAATTCGATAACTTGACAAGAGCGTGTCATAAACCATCCTATTCCTACCAAATCCAGCCGAGCTTTCACTTAAATCAGAGCCGGGATATTCATTGCTTTTGGCCTCTTAACACGGTTTTCCTTTATGCCTTGGTGGGACCTTGTAGATAAAAATCAACGAACTACTCCGTACAGTGTCAGTGTCAGTCAAGGGAGTACAGTAAATCTCAGGTCCAACCCATTTGCGTGAGGGTGCAGGTAGGGCAAAATTTTGGGCAGAATAGCATATTCCCTGCATATACTAAACATATACTAATCACACAGTATTGATTTTTCAAGTAAGGTTTCTAGACTATATAGAGCGTGCATTTGTGTAGTGTATACCACAAGATATTAGAGCATATACCACTGGATATACCTTCCTAGTCTATCTTTCTTTATTATTTTATAGCTTTACTGATTATGCATAGCTTAATCATAGCCCTTTTCCACACCTGTCTAGGGTTATGTGACTTATGCTCGACTCGTGTGCGCACCTGCGCGCCCGAGCACGCGCATTCGGCCCTATCGCTCGAGAACACTAACTAAGCTCCTAAAGCCTCAGCTGTGTAACAAATCAAGAGCCATGGAAAAAGCTGCACTCTACTATATTCAGTGGATTTCCATCTTTGAGTCGTCCCGTTGGAACGCGTAAGGGTCTGATCCACGAGCAGCCAGAAACTTTGCTTTGTGTCTCGGCGCATATTGGTGTCGTGCCAAGGCCCCGGAGTCTTTGGATTTTCCGCAAGAAAAAAATATGTATGGGGAATGATAAATATATTCCCAGTAAACTATTGTGATTGTATATTGTGATTGTAATGAGCGTTCAAGACTTGGAACTGGTTCTTACTAAGTGCCACACCGAGACGAGCCAAGCGTCGCACGGTATATATGGTCGCAAAAATTGCGACACAAGCAAAGACCTATCACTTCGTGATTTCTATGAAAAGCTCACTGAGAGTGTCAGTATTGCCACTGACATTTCCTCTCCAAAATTAATTAGCGATTGGTGACATAATTTATAACTATAGTTGCTCCATCAGCTTGACAGCTGAAAGGGTTTGTATGGATGTCATTCTAACACTAGTCAATCAATTGATGCTGATGTCTTTCTATCAGTCCAACAATCACTGGGAGGAAGTTCAATACCAGTAGCATCTCTGTTGCTGCAAGACAAGACGATCAATGCTCCGGATACTGGGAACTGTAGCCTGCGTGGCCATCGCGGGAGTCCTCTTCAAGGCGCAGTCAGACCACTGCCGCTGCCGGCCTTGGGAACCATGCTGGCCTAGCGTTGAGCAATGGAACGCTTTCAATGATTCAATACAGGGAAATTTGGTCCGTGTCAGACCAATATATTCTGTATGCCATGGTTCAGAGTACGATGCTTTGGCGTGTGCCAAGATATCGGAACTGGCGCTTGATAGTGGCTGGAGGGCTTCAAATCCTTGTGAGTTTTACCAATCTACAACATAGAACGCTAATCAATCAACGAGCGATACTAATCATGCATGAAATGAAGCAACATTACAGGACTGGGTCTGGGAAAGTGGCGATACCGCGGTGGAGACCTGCAATGCTACGAACTTGAATCAAGAACATCATTCGGCTTGCCACCAAGGCAGGCTACCTCTATACTCGGCTGTAGTTCGATCTCCTTCGCATATTCAGTCCTCAATCAGATTTGCCAGTCGTCACAACCTGCACTTAGTCATTAAGAACACAGGCCATGATTGCGCCGGGCGTTCAAGCGCTCCAAATTCGTTCCAGATACATACCAACTGGCTCAAAAACATAGCCTTGCATGATCATTTCATCCCTCAAGGTTCAACTAAGAGTTCAGGGTCAGCAGTTACCTTGGGTGCTGGGGTTATGCATTGGGAAGTATATGACCACGGTGCCAAGAATGGATACATAATAGTGGGAGGAGAGTGTCCAACCGTGGGTGCGGTAGGAGGCTTCCTGCAAGGCGGTGGTGTTTCAAGCATTCATTCTTTCACAAGAGGCCTCGCCGCTGATAATGTCTTGGAATATCAGGTAGTTACCTCTAACGTAAGCATTCTGCCATTCATAGACATTTTTGGGTATATGGCTACGCCTTAAGCTAACTAGCAAACGCAGGCGGACCTTGTTACAGCAAATGAACATGAAAATCAAGACTTATATTGGGCATTGAGGGGTGGGGGTGGAGGAACATTTGGGATTGTGACTCAAGCCACAGTCCGGATCTATCCTGACGATCCTGTCACGATCACTACAACAAGCATCATGACGGCTGTCACCAACAGCCTCTTTTGGACAGAGGGAGTGCATGAACTTCTCAGTCTTCTACGGTATTTCAACCAGCTACGCGTAGCAGGGCAGCTCGTCATAACAAGCCCAACAGAAGACTCTCTCAAAGCCAGCTTAGAACTTCATTTTGCAAATATGACTGACGAGATGCGTGCCATGGACTTACTCAATTCGAAATTGAAGCCATTAAGCATGCACCATATCACGAGCATCTCATCAGCAAGAGTGCAGAATAAATCAAGCTCAGAGTTTCGAATGAAGCCAGACGTCTATCCTCCTCAATATGGTATTCTTCAAGCATCTGCCTTGATTCCTAATACCCTATTTCAAGCTACCGAAGGGCTGGCTCTTATTGCAAGGAAGTTCTCTCAACTGAGGGTAAGACCCAATGACATTCTTTTCACAAGTAATCTTGGAGGTCGTGTTTCGAGCAATGCCCATATCGACACCCCTCTTCATCCCGCCTGGCGTGATGCTGTCCAGTTAATCACATTGGTTCGAGCCGTGGAACCGTCAATACAGGGGAAGTTTTCCGCATTGAAAAATCTCACGTCACAGGATGCTCCTATTCTCTACTCAATAGGTCCGAGTCCCACAGTCTCGTATCGCAACTTGGGCGATCCCCACGAGCAGGAATTTCAGGCTAGGTACTGGGGGCTAGACAATTATGCGCGACTTGCTGCTATTAAATCAAAGTGGGACCCAGCGGGACTTTTTGTAAGTAGATTAGGGGTAGGAAGCGAGGATTGGGATATTGAAGGGGTCTGTAGAAAACCTCGCGGTCTCATTTTACAGACCTTCAAACGCTTCAAGCTTAGACTGTATAGCCACTAGATGGTGTGTCCAGTCCTTATGCAGCACTTCAAGCTCAATAGTGTCCTTAATCTTGGTAAGAAGTCGGAATTGCCCCGCAAAAATAGAAAGAAATGCATAAGATAGGCCCATAATTTGTTTGTCCTGGTGATGCCAAGAGCGAAAATTCGAAAGGCAAGATAAAATCGAGCCGAGGTCCCAACTAATCGGACACAAAGAAAGCAGAAATATTCAACTATTATCACGTTCTTCATTGATAGCTCCCCAACTGCAACTACACCAGTGATTCAAACTGTCTTGATTGCCAGGTTCATCATGGTCGCTCCCTCTGTCATCGACATCCGCTCATCTCTCACCGATGACTCACTTCCTGACCAGGTGGTCAAAGGCCTGGGAAACGAGCCGAAGACTCTCCCAGCCCTTCTGTTCTACTCTGATGAAGGACTCGAGCACTGGAACCATCACGCACGCCAACCAGACTTTTACCCTCGGCATCAGGAAATTGACATTTTGAAGCAAAAAGGGGCCGAAATAGCACAATCTATTGCACTGAACAGCGTCATCCTGGATCTTGGCAGCGCGTAAGGAATTATCCCATCTTTCTTCGAGCAACGGACTCGCACTGACTTTTTATGAATGTTGAAGCAATCTTGAAAAGGTAACGTACCTTCTTGAGGCTTTGGAAGCTCAACAGAAAAATGTTACCTATTTCGCGCTGGATATCAGTGCGCCCCAATTAAGATCCAGTCTAGATGCGATTCCAACCACAAAGTTTCACCATGTCCGTTTTTCTGGCTTGCATGGTACATTTGAAGATGGCCTACGTTGGATCAACGAAGCGCCAGACATTCGTGATTTGCCCCATTGCATCCTGCTGCTTGGTCTCACTATCGGGAACTTCTCTCGCCCGAATGCGGCATCATTCTTGCGCAAGATTGCCAGCCACGCACTTCAAGGGACATCCAAGGATGAATCCTTTATCTTGCTAAGCCTTGATAGCTGCAAAGTTCCTACCAAGGTTCTGAGGGCATATACGAGTGACGGGGTCGTACCGTTCGCATTGCAATCTTTGTCCTACGCAAAGTCGCTATTCTGTGACACGGTGGAACAAGGTATCGATGGCAAAGCCTCCACTTGCCGCTTGAATCCTGATGAATGGTATTACCACAGTGAATGGAACTTTGTGCTTGGTAGACATGAGGCTTCTTTAATTCCCCGGACAATCAATATTGACCTGGGGCCGTTGCTACACAACATCGTGGTGAGGAAGGACGAAAAGGTTCGCTTTGGATGCAGCTATAAATATGACGACTTAGAGCGCAATCAGCTCTTCGTGAACGCTGGGATGATAGAGGAAGTAGCTTGGACAAACTCGGGATGTAATGTTGGGATTTATAGACTAAGGTCAATGTAAACCTATCTAATTGATTTGCTAGTCTGATAGCCAAACTTTCTTCTCGCTCAATGCAAAGTCAAGGAAAGTACGAGGTTCTAAGCCAGTCAAGTCTCGTACAACCGTATTCAGATTAGCTTCCGCTCCTGACTGTACAGTCAAGTCCAGCGAAGCATGCATTTCTGCTTCCTCGGCTGACATACCGCATTCCTGCAACTTTGCGGAGAGCTCAGAAACAGTCACTCTGGCATGAGTGATTTTCCTATCGAGGACTTTGGTGAGAATTTCAGCAATCTAAATGTTCTTGTTTCAAATGCAATTCGAATCTGCTCGTCAGCTTGCATCATCGTATGCGAGTAACTCCGGGCCCAGAAGAATATGATCAGTTCTGTCTGACAATTCTCCCGTGAGTGCACGAAATGCGACTCGTGCAATATCTACCGCAGATATGAATGGAACCTTGCCGTCTCCAGTAGCAGAGTAGACTTTGGCTTCTTTCCTGATTGATTCATACTGGAATTCGCCTGGGGTAGAGAAGTTCTCTGTGACTCACGTCAGACAGCAGAATCACGCGTATAGAAACATTATAGTTTGTAGAAGTTATGATTGAAACAATTGTAGAATTGTATAAAGAAAAAGAAGAAGAAGAAGAAGAAGAAGAGATTAAGAATCTCAATAACGCTGAGCATATTAATGCAAGTAATATGATCCGTTCCTGCCTGCTCTTTCAATCATATCCATGACGTCAACGATATAATAATGTATCCGCTCGTACCTCCCTCAACATAGTTTACCCATGAACCAGGTCGGACGCAGTACCGTGTAACTGATCTCTCCCAAAGAATCAAGGTGCGCATGGATCTGACCCATAGCAGGTCCGCCTTTCTCAATCATGCTCGCGCTCAGCAGGACAAATCGTTTGACGCCCTTCGAACAGGCATAATTGATGAACTTGTTGACTGGTGGAGCTAGTTCCAAAATCGGTGGAGGAACAAGCCAAACTGCTGATATTGGCTGCGTTGCTCCCTCTGACGATATAACATTCTGAAATGTCGTATCATCTAGCCAGTTAAAATTCCGATGATACTTTATTGTCTGGGGGCTGCTGAAGCGTGATCCTATGACAAAGGGCACATGGGCTTCTTCGAGGAGGCCAGCGATGCGGCTGGCCGTCTTGCCATGTCCTCCTGTCAATAGAATTGTCATATTTTTTTGTGTTCAGGTAATGGTACTAGCTTGCACAACTCAACTGGATACGGCTATGGAATCATTCAACCGATAGTGTGGTAGTTGAATGTCTGTACAAACTGGAAGTCAAAAAGTCATTAAATTCCAGGAGAGTCTACCGTCGGAGTTCCTTGATATTTATCCATGAATTGTTTTGCGGCAACTCATCGGCGAGAATGAACCCATCAACATCCTTCCACTTAACCTGCAATGCTCGAAAACATGTTTTCTCATCAATCTAAAGTCTGCATTCTTTTGCAATATCTGGTAATGGACTTTTCGTGGGTATATCTCTGCAACCGGTCGGATAAATCCAGCCAGCCCCGTTAATAATTGCATCCAATTTGTGATATTCCTTGCTCCACATTCATAACCATATATTTGGCCCTATATTTTCTTCCCCTCTCTATTCAAAAGCAATAATCCTGTTCCCTACATTCTCGGCGGTCCAAAATTACGCAAGCAAAGTTGAAGGATCCTACAAGCCGAGACGGAGTAAATCATCTTGGCTCTACACAAACCTAAAGCAGGCATGGCGACCGTAAACGGGTCAGGTAAAGGTGTCTACGAAACTCTCACTCTTATATTCGACTTTGTGAACGAGACCCAAAGACTATGGTGGCACAGTACCGCGCCAATGTTTGCAGAAATGCTACAGACCTGCGAATACAGCGTTCACGACCAATATCGACATCTGGGAATCTATAAAAAGCATATCATTCCTTTCTTGGGTACTTATGCCACGCAGCGTAAGGAAAGATGGCTCAGTATCCTGACGAGATATGGGATACCCTTCGAGCTGAGCTTGAATTGCTCTGATTCCATCGTTCGGTACACATACGAACCCATCAACGAGGCAACTGGGACAGATAAAGATCCATACAATACGTTGGCGATTTTGGAAAGCCTGCAAAAACTTGTTCAAATTCAACCGGAAATTGATCTTGAGTGGTTCAACTACTTCAAGAACGAGCTAACTCTCAATACGACGGAGTCTGAATATCTACGAAGTAATGGCTTGGTGGATTGTCAGATCAAGACTCAGAACAAGCTGGCTTTGGATCTCCAGGGGAATCAATTCACTCTGAAAGTCTACAATTATCCCGAATTAAAGTCGGTTGCCACCGGAAAATCAATGCATGAGCTTATTTTTGGCTCGGTACGCAGGCTGTCCCAGAAATATGACAGTATTCGTGCACCTTTCGAGACGTTGGAGGATTACGTTGCATCATGGAATATTTATGAAACCAACGATAAAGATCACATTTCTTTAAAGCCACGACTTCTATCTTGCGATTTAATAAACCCTCGTAAGTCTCGTGTTAAGATTTACCTGCTGGAGCAGAGGATTTCATTGTCCGCAATGGAAGATCTGTGGACACTCGGCGGACGACGAACCGATCCATCCACCATGGATGGGCTTGAAATGATTCGCGAACTCTGGAATTTACTTCAAATTCCAACTTGTTTAAAAACATACCCTGTGCCATACTTGGAGCTAGGACAGATTCCCAGTGAGCAACTTCCATGCATGGCTAACTACACATTTCACCACGACGATCCTATGCCTGAGCCGCAAGTGTATTTCACAGTATTCGGCATGAATGACTCCAAAGTGACGAGTGCCTTGACGGAATTTTTCGAGAGGCGCGGATGGAATGGAATGGCAAGAAAGTACAGAGCTTTTCTGCAAGATGCATAGTGAGTAATATCGCATTCAACTATTGCGACGGATATCTAATAGTGCCATATTGCCTCATTATCTGCAGTCCAAACCATGACCATGAGTCTCTGAACTATCTCCACACATACATCTCATTCTCATACCGCAAAAATAAGCCATACTTGAGCGTATACTTGCATACATTTGAGAGTGGTTCTTGGCCTATATGTAAGCTCCCTTGAGGCACTAGATCCCAGCCACAGCAATCTTACAGCAGATTTAGTTCCCGATAGCCCAACAGCTTTCAACACCTACCGGCGCTGTGACTTGTCCGTCAAATAGTACGGGCTTGAGAACACGTTTTTTGATTCCAGATAAGTGCCAATCATAAGTTTGATGGAAATTGAAAATCAACGACTTTACATTATAGGGATATTTACTGTTAAATGTTTCATCTGCGCTAGGACTGTCAGAACAATAGTAAAAAAAAATGTTGAAACTTGTGATTGTTTTTATATGTGTTAGTTTGCAACTCTTCATGTCTGCATGTTTTTTTTTTTAAATGTCTGCAGAACGATTCCGTCTTGTTATCATGAGCTGGCAGGTTGTTTCAAATTCTGTCTTTAGCTAAACGAAGTATTCCTTGCCACAATGTTTAGTGCCTGAGCCCTCATTCACATATACAACTACTTGATTGTAAGATTTAAGCTGTTTTCAAGCACCTTAAAGCTCTTCAGCGATGAAAACTCGAAAAGGGCCTTGCGAACCCAATACCGAAGGCAAGTATTGTAGCTAAGGCGATCAACGTTTTACTCTACTTCTCTTGCTCGACGTCTCAGGTTTATGTGAATTGAAATAAACGAGCTCTTGCACAAGTCGCTCGGGCTAGAGATTGCCAGACGCGCATGTATCATGGCGCGGACATCGCTAAACAATTGTTCTTCATTCAACGCTCATGCACTTTCATGCAAGAAAGGGGCTATACTCTACTAATCACAAGTAGTAAGCCTACAATATATACAAAGCGTTTATAATAGTATGAACTAAATTAATCTTTTTTTTTTTTTTTTTTTTCGTTTTAACAAAAATAAAATATCAATTAGAATTAACAATATTGAATCTATAGAGAATGATAACTTACATGTACTCTTGAGCTTACAGTAAAGAAGCTATAAGTACATTAAAAAGCACCTCACACAAAGTTACAGCTATGCCGTGAAATGCAAAGACGCCTTTACGTGCTCCCACAGACGTGCACTTTGATTCTACGTCAGATTCTAATCATTTGAATAAAGCCAAAAATACTAAGAGATGGCTGCCTATGAGTGCCAGACACATCGCCTTCTTTAAAGCGCGGACAGCTCCTTGGCCTAATGGGGATACCTGCTACACAGCACTATACGTCTAAGTAGAACTCCTTTTTTTTTTGCGATATGCTTTCAACACATACGTCCTTGAGTCTTAACCCTCGTGGGAGCAATGCAAACTACGACAAAAGATAAATCACATTTACTACAGTCGTGGTGCAGCGCGTTACTTAGGGACGGCTTGGAGCGGAAAATGTTTCAAATATTAATCCACTACCTATCATAAACGGCGAAAAAGCAAAGGTATCAATCATGACCACTGTCTCAACACAATAGACTCCTCAGAGCTTTTTTTTTTTAAAAAAAAAAAAAATGTCTAGAGGAGGTCATTCTTGTCATATCATATCTCCCAGTTTTCAAAGGAGACCTGTTTCACGCAATACGTTGCGTGGGAAAGAGAACCAAAGCTGGTCCAGACAAATGAAATGCAAGGACAGACAAAGATGGCGTATGAATTCGCAAACGGTTTGCCCAACAAAGCAAAAATCGCGACTGTGGCGTACGCAAAGAGCTAGGCATATTACAATGCTGGCGCAGTGGCTATCAAAGCGGACATAACAGCAACGCCACCAATTGCCGCATATCCAAGAATCTCAGCCGCGCGTCGCAGGCGTTTGACTGGCCTTTCTGGCTGGTAGGTCAAATCGGTAGAGATATTACCAGAGTCACCTGAGCATAAGGGATCTGCAACGCGCGTATGATTTGCCTTGTGGGATGAATTAGGTTGTGTCTGGGATGAGCTAGGCTCCTTGACCTCGTCAGCCAGCGATGTCGAAATATGGTCCGACTTTCTCTTCCTGGATAATTTCTTTGTATCAGCGACAAGATATTGTGATACTTCTACGTTATCACTCAAGTCAGACTTGTCTTCCATTGGTAGAAGTGCGCCGTTGTTCGCTTGCGTGGCAGCCTTCTTACTCATCTCGTAGGTATACGCCGATGTATCATCAAACAGGTCCTCCAGATTAGCTGGCTCTGGAAAATCGTCATTCCCTAGTGGGGTCTGCAGAAACCTTTCTCCAGATGCGAGTAATGCTGCAGTGGTTGTACATGTTTGAGGCCAATATTTGTTGAAAGCATTTGTATTGTCACTAGTCCTGGTGACATCGTTACCGGCGGAGTGGATGTTTGCCTGCGAATTGCCGACATTGGCCTGGACTTGACGGTTGTGCTCCCAAGCTGCGAAGAATTCGGCCTTTGAGGATTCGCCTGATAGGTCTCCCCTCGAAGCCTGCTCAGGCAGTTGCCGCGATATAACTGACATTGGCACGGCTTCCACTTGGATGTTCTCGGGTGAACCTCCAGTGCTTTTGTCATGGGGTTCGTCCTCGGCAGGGATGAGGTCATGTTGAGAAGAGTTATCCGAGAGATCAAGCTCCGAAGCGAGGTGGTTGTCCTCGTATAAGTCAGCTAAGTCATTCAAGTTAGCGCCGAGTATGACTTGGGAAGTTGGCTTTAAGGATATTGACGACGAACGGTGGCTCAGATCTGCATTAGTCTCTCTGGAGAGCTCATGACACTCATTGTCACTGTCTATTCCCCCATTCATGTAGGCAAACACCTCCTCTTCTCCGGCAATAACAATAGAAGAGCTGGAATTGTAAGGGCTAGTGCTTGGTTTGTTATCGTCCCCCTGTTGCTCAGCTGCATCGAATACCCGTTGAGAGGAGTGCTCTTCGGGATCCAGTCTGTCATTTGTGGCGACGTCTTCATGAGAGCTTTGGTGCTTTAAAAGACCTACATCACCCATCGCCAAAGTCTCATCCCCAGTCAGGTCGATGGCACTGGCATTGGCATTAGCATTTTGATCCGTTTGCGGTATTCTTATGCCAGCTTGTTTGAGAATTGCAACGCTGCGTTCGACGCCATCATCTATGTAACTCGAGTTGTCCTCGTCATCGCTTGTATCTGGAACTTTGAACACCAGTGGTCGTTCCACTGGACTGCAGAGATGTTAGGTAAATTTGCCCTTGCCAGATTACCGTCATGAGACCTACTTTGACGACCCATACTTCAAGAAAACCGTCACTTCACATGCTTGGAACGTATCTTGTCCCCTTTGAATCGGGAGACCAAATCTTAATACATCGCTCGAAGCTAATTTTCGTGTCTGGCCACTGCTAAGGCGATCATTGTTGACGTATGTGCCGTGCAGCGAGCCACTATCCATGATGAAAACGCTCTGCTGGTATGATTAATAAGATGCCATCGATAAGAAAAAGCTAAGTTGATCTTACATGTTTCTTGGGGGAGAAAACTAATCTTGCATGGTTTCGTGACATGACAGCAGAGTCAAACCATCCGTTGTTGGGTTTTGCAGCCAATCTGGCATCTCTTTTGGTACTTCGTCCGATGTCCACTCTCGTATTATTCTTCGTCAATAGGATTTGACGATCATAGGAGACATCTCCTGGGGCAGAGTTAACTATTCTGAGTACGACTTTCACTGTCGAGTTACACAATTTAGTCAGCGCTTCAGTTGGAAATGTAGGTCTTCAGTGTGAACGAACCCTCATCGGCGGATCGCGGTTCCAGCGCCATCTTTCGTACGTCCTATCGGCACACTCTGTTTGAAAGGTACAAATAGTAGAGAGCTTCAAAAGCCAGGAGATGATTATATGAGGTCACAAAAGCTCAAGGAACTGTAATTAGTGAAAAGCCTTGCTTGTCTGTCGCTGAACGATCGAAGCGTCACCGCGTGAATAGGTGAATGCGAGTGACATTCGTCATCCGCGGTGGGTCTCGCGCCGAAAGATCAGGTTAGGTAGTGAAGTCAGCCACCAGACGATGTTCAAGGAAGCAAAAAGTGATCAAAAAGGGAAATGGGAGGATGAAAAGAACGGTGAGTACGCGGATATTCGACCGCTTCCAAGAAGAAATGATAGAAGAAAGCGAAAGCACCAAGATGAGTGAAGAAGAGGGGCAGCCGATGGAGTTTGGACATTAGTTATCGAGGTCCTGGCCAGCAGGTGGGGCAGGTGTTTGGCGTTCCGGCGCCAGATACAAGTATGCAAGGCGTAGCTTCTCACTTGCAAGTCACTTTTTGCTCGGATTAGGCAGAAAGGCTGTTTGTTTGGAGATGTCACGGATCAATAAGGCTACCAACTGCGTACCAACTGGCGGGGAGATAAATAGCTTGGAAGCTGTTTCAAGCCATTCCGACACTGCCGCACGTCCACTTTACACTCACTGTACTTTGAATTTGTCGCAGTGTACGGAGTAGTTAACGAGCAATTTCAGATGTATGGACACGCACGTTGTAGTGACGCGAACACAAAGCACGGCTAGATTCAAAGAGTGTGCAGATCTTTTTGAACTTGGAAAGTCACCATGACAAAGAGCACCACATGGAGCGAATTTGCAGGACGAAAGTACGCTAACTAGTAGTTATGTCTTTTAAGTTTAGGTTTGTGATGGATAAGGAGACGCTTTACCAACGATATTAACCAGAGCGGGGTCGAACGATCGATTGAATCTCCTTTGCTTAAATGACTACGGAGGAACTGAGTACTGATATTATTACTCAGTCTCGCCCCTTTTTTTCAAGAGAGTCGTATGTTGAAAAGGCAGTCCTGTCCGATCGCTCTCAACTTCATGTTATCTATGTCAAGCGGCGATTAGTTATCTTGATGTCGGGAGTCATTGCTAAGGCAGCAGTCGTGAGGCTGCTCCACACAATGCAGCCTCATATACGGAGTGTAGATGGAGCACATGCATTTGCATCTCGGTGCTCTCTCTGCAGTATAGGGCTATTTCGGCGACAAAGAAGTTAAGTCCGTCGATGATTTTAAGGCGGCTTTGCAGCCCTTGGCTCTTTCTTAGAGAAAGACTTAGCTGGGCTGCTAAATTCTCAGCATGTCGAGGTTTCATGCAATCAAATGCTTTCTTGCGGACGCAATGACAACGCGTTCTAAGCGCAGTGGAATGGAATTAAGTTACGGCGCCGCTAATGTGTAATCTGGTGATTAGTTACCTACCTAAGGTAATGACCAAGGATGGCCATCGATGGTCAGTCAGTCAGTACGTACTTGTGCCACGCGCCCTCCCCGAGGGATCCCCACCGCACCCACCATCCTGCTTTGCCTGCTTGAATCACCAGGTGTCACCTGCTGCAATCCGTAAGTGAACCTTTAGAACCCCTGCGAACACGCCGCCGGCACCGCCGGCACCGCCGTCACTCGCTGCCATAGCGACCTGGATAGCAGCTGGAAGAACGACGGACGAGTTTGCAGATATCATGACTGACACCCCAACGAACGAGACAAACTGTCAAGTTGACAAGTATTCGAGGGAAGTCGCGTCGCGCGTAAAGTGGCTACTAACTATGACGTCGTGGCGGCTAGCAAGAGCCCCTCTCTGCGGTCGCACTGCCCCAGAGCCCTAGTCGTGATGTGGGGATCAGGATGAGCAGGGCCAACCACAAAACTGGCCAGTGATAACTAGTCATTGTGTTCATGACCCAAACATGGTACAACCACATATCCCAGACCAGCATCATTATTTTCCTTGCTCGCTTATTAGTTACTGCGCCTGCTTCAATCACGCCCAACGCTTCCTATTTAAAAGCTAGCCTCGTTTCCGCTGATGAGAGCAATAAAGATTGGTTGTTATAGTTTGAGTCATGCCCCAGCCCTCCCTCCACCCACACAGGAAAGAAACGCCACCCGCATTCTGTTCGCGATTTATTATCTTGCATGTCAACCCGTTTACCGCCTTTCTCCTTGCCACTGCTTCTCTCGCCGCCTAACCGCCTAACCGGGCTTCGCATCATCTTGCCTTCTCCAACAGCCAGTAACAAATCGTGAACGGCATTTCTGTCTGGTCACAGCCAAGACCGCATTTGCCCTGACCTCTTCCACCTGACGCCCTGACTCCCTAATGGACCTTGTGCTTCCAACTTTTCTCTCATTCACGAATAAAACCATCATCGCCCGTTACATACGAAGCTGTTCGCATCCGCCGACCTGATAATAACCCTGCTGCAGACTCGGACACAGAACGCCTGCCTCTTGGCTTCCATAGCCTGTTTCGGAGGGCCTTGCCTATCCTTTACCAACACATTTCTTAATCTCTCGTCCCGAAAGAGGGCATTCATACTCACCAGTTGCCGCAGGTCGAGCCGTCTTGCAATCTTTCAGCACAATGATGAACCACGCCCGAGTCAAGGCCCTCAAGGGCAACGGCAAGACGACCTCGAAGAAGGCCATCAAATCTGGGCGCGCTTCAGGCACTGTTACACCCCGTGGCTCCCCTTTGCCTTCTCTTCTGACGTCACCATCGCATTCGGCAGCGAACAGCCGAGTCACCTCTGACGCGAGCGGCAGCGAAGAAGATGATGATTTCGAATTTGACGATACCATGTCAAGCGTAAACTCGGGCGGCTCGGGAGCAGTGACACCTGATGAAGCAGCAAGGGAGTTTGATGCTCAGGCCCTGGTCGACAACCTGCAAGATAAGAAGCACAACAATAGCGATGTTCGCGAGCAGTTCTTGGATATGTATATCAGAGTCATGCGGAACAAGTACAATGCAGAGACTCATTTCTGGCTGGATCCTGCTGCTTCTGCGCTCATCGAGGTGTTTCTCAAAGACGCGGATCGTGGAGCGACGGCTCGCGAGAGGCTACTTAGTCTGCAGGCCTATTGCTTAACCGTGGGCACATCGGAAGACTTGGAAGTTTTCGAAGGAATTGAACGAGCATTAAAGCAAATTCTGATGGATGATGACGACGACGAGTGCAAAGTCTATGCCATCTACGCATTATGTATGACGGTTCTTTATGCAGGAGGCCTGGAAGAAGCTGCGCTCCAGGTCATGCAATATCTCGTCGACATCGTGCAAAGTGACGGCGAGAGCGTCGAGTCTCATGACAACGCCTCCGTCGTGTCTGCAGCCATTGTGGGCTGGTCATTCGTGGCCAGCCACGTCGACGACTTTTCCGATTTTGCGGACGCCGCTATGGACGCCTTTGTCGACCAGCTGGACAGCTCCGACACCGAAATCCAAAGCAATGCGGGACAAGCCATTGCCCTTATTTTCGAGTCCTCGCGAAACCATGAACAGGAGACGGGCGAGCCATTCCAACTGCCCTATGACCCCCAACGACTAACAGGGCGCATCAGTGAGCTCGCCAAGCTCAGTAGCAAGTCGGTTGCTCGAAAACAGCGTCGAGACCTGCGCGAAAGTCTAGTAAGCGTGGTCACGTCTCTAGAGCGAGGTGTCGGACCCTACTACTCAACTGCCCTCTATATCCCGGACAAGGACACCTATGTCCCGCCGTCGCAACGGACCGAAGATGGGCAAGCAGAGTACGGGTACAGATGTCGGCTACGGCTTGGCAATTACAGCACTAGAATCGATACGTGGTCGCTCTTCTCACGAGTAAACTTTATGAAAATCCTTTTCCGGGGCGGACTACAGCACCACGTTTTTGTCAACCCTGTTGTCAAGGAGTGTCTGGAAGATGCACATTGGGGTGAAGAGCAGCAGGCTGCTGTGGATCATGGCGGTGCGCGCAAGATATCCAAGGGACGGAAACGATAAGTCTATGGATTGCGAAGCGAATACTTTCTGTTGATTTTCATGGGTAAGGAGTTAATAAATAAGGGTTCAAAATGGTTCTAGTCAGCCGAAGTTGAATTGGCGTTGTGGCTAGTATGCGTTGCAAGATGTCAAGCTACTAAATTGTGTTTTGGTGTTGGGTAGTGACGCCATACGATAGATTAGAGTTAACTGCATAATTTCTCTATTGAACATGCACTGCGTTCATGGCCTGGCTAAATCATCCAATTCAAGACTTGCCGCAGCAGCCATTGTTTCGTATCTGGTATTTACACTGCTCCAGGTACTCTTGTCACAAAGAATTGCATTCTGAACTACATCCAGCATTTAGATAATGATCAACCCGCCCCGCTTACCAGCCCGATCTTGCACGACGCAATATCAGGGTACTCACGCCTCAACACCTCGAGCAGGCTCTCATCCTCGCCAATCCCAAGGACTTTCCCGTTCTTGTTCGCAACTACGGCCTCAAAGGGATCTCCCGAAATATCGGCCGCGAAAGCCTCGTAGTGGACTTTGTTAGGGGGGATGCCGCAGTCCTGAACGACCTTTTTTTCACGGCTTTCATCATGTGATCTGGTCCGCAGGCGTAGATGTGGCTATTCCATGGCATATTCTCCATAATGCTGTGGATGTTCATTCTTTGGCCCTTGGACTTATCGTACATGACTACGTTGTCCTCGAAAGCCGCGAGTCGGTCAGCAAAAGGGATATCATCTGCAGAGCGCACGGCATAGTGAAGTTTTGAAACTCCACTTGTTGGACAACGTGGCGCGCATTATGGCTAGGAAGGCGGTGATGCCGATACCGCTGGCTATGAAGATGCAGCTGCTTGCTGCGCCGTCTGCCTTGATGTCGGTTGTTATGCGACCGACTTGGATGATGTCGCTGACTTTCGATACCTGGTGGGAGTAGCGCGAGCCACGGCTATCTTGGTCTAGAGCGATGCTCAGCTCAGACTTGTCCGTCATGGTGAATTTCTCCTTGCCGCTAGATACCACGGCGTAAGTCCTGATACGTCCGTTTGGCAACTTGAGTCTCGCGTGCGCGCTCAGTAATGGGTTCTCGATATCCGGGTCTGGATTCTCACTCTGCAAAGTTGAGAGAGACTACTCTCTGGGTCTCCATCTTATGCTCAATAATCTCGTAATGCACCCACCTGTCCTCGGTCGGTTTAGCGGCCTTCTTTTTCATTGTCTTGGCCACTCAATTTCTAAATTGGCCCCGGCTTTCCTCGCCTAGGGCTTCCACTTTGAAGAGCTGTCTGTTCATCTCAAAATTGTCTGTATCTCGATGTAAGAATTCTTGTGTCCGCTCTATGGTCCACTGTGGGTATCGATAAGGCCTGGGGTCTCGAAGACGCGCTGAAGAGAACTAGCATGAAGCGTCAGGATTGGGTGTCAGTCCTACCGATTCCAATTACTCATTGTAGCAGAATTGGGTGATTCAGATAATCGGCATATTTGACGACTGGGTGGATTCGTACAAGGACTGTACGGATCCGGAGGGTAACAGAAAGTCGTAACAAGTGCGTAAATAACAATATAAATACACAATACATACGGTCCGTAATAACTGTATATAATGTAGGTGTACTATAGTTACTTGGTTGGATCCGTCTGTCAGGAGTGCTCCTGACTACCTAGTCACGTGTGCAAAACGCACAAGCTTACAGTAGGTACCTCGGTAGGTACCTAACCGAGGTAAGAAGTACCTTGCGTCTCTAGATACCAGGTCGCCTACCTAGGTAGGTACTGACAGGCACAGCAGGGCGCGTGCGTGCGTGCGTACGGCGCTGTGCTGTGCTGTACTTTGGGCCACACCAGAAAGCAATTGGCAATTGGACTCCATGGCGGCGGCTCCAGCGTGACTGACGTCACTCAACCCTTAGGAAATGCAGCAATGCGCCCAGGAACCGGCCCCCAGCCCCCAGTGCTGGCTGGCCCGCTAAATGAAGCATCATTTGCCTTCAATTCTCATCCAGATACGGAGTAACTACAGTCGGCATCGCGCAACTTGACACCTCCCTTCCCTTCCCCTCCCTTCCCCTCCCTTCCCTCCTCCCCTTGTGACGACTTGGATGCCGCACAAGCATACAGAAGCAACTCATCACTTTCGGATGCTGCGTGATGGGTTGGACGTATGACTTGCTCATCTACATATGGAACTTTCGCTACCTGCCGATAGAATATCGTTGGCCCCTGATCAAGCTTCGCCGCCGATTCATTCCAACTAGTACTGGGCTTGGTCTCCGGCATGCTTTGCGTCATGCTCGCTCACTGACCTGTCCGCCTCAACCTCATCCATATCTCTTCGTCTTACGTCTGTTGTGGCCGTTTCCATCCTGGTACTTCCCTGCGAAGCTGCCTCCACCACCTCGTCAGATTATGGCAGACCCTGGCTCTGTAACCTGCCAAGGCCGAGATTGGATGTACCTGCGGTCGATCCCTCTATGGGAATCCCGTGATACGCCCCAAAGATGCTTCTATCGTCTCTACCAAGCTTTTTGTGCGGCGGACGGTCACATGATATCCTACGAAACCGAGTACTTCTGGCGCAAAAATTCACTCCGTTGGGCAACAGTGAACATACCGGACCCTGAGTGTGACGATGCTGAGCAATATGCTGTCATGGCCTCTCTGGCCGAGATTCTGGTTGAAGCATTCATGTGGCGATTGGATATGGGGCTTCGCCGCGATGATACACCCTCCATGAGTCGAGACGGTGAGCCAGTGCCATATGAGCCAGAAGTGTGCCCAGCGTGGACTGCTAGAGTCCCGGCCCTAAAGGAGCAACTTTTGGTTCACTCTGACGAGGACGTCTATTTCGAGAGCCCTTTCCATAGGAGGAACATTTACATGGCCACGGGTCATTTTTATACGGTTTGAGTTCTTCCACTTGACGGGGGCCTGAAATTGAAGACGTACCAAAGCAGCACTTCCCATTACCTTAAAAGCGCCTCATTCCGAATCAACCACAACCCACTTTGCAGCATCATTATCCCATGCCATCTCAGCCAGCCCGATCTCTCCATACTCCTTCTGGTAGTACGCTGCGATCTCTCTCAGTGCCTCCTCCGTTGGGTGCAAGTCGAACCCATTCAAATTAAGATCTCGAATATATTGAAAACTAATGGGGAGTCCGTCGCCTTCTTTTCTCATGAGATGGATAAGCGCGGCAGCATCGGGAAGATCAACATTCTTTTGCCCTCGGCGACTTCGAGAATGAGACACGCGGCGAACTTTACTCTCTAGCGCCCAGTCTAGGCGTCCCGCGTATACGACGAGGTTCTTTCCATTGTACACGACTATATCTTGCTCCACAGATTCAATGAACAAGGTTGCACGTCGCTCGCGGGAGACGAAAATCTTGACTTGCTGATTGAGCCAATCCTTGTAGAAGCCACCCTCCAGAGCGACATCTTGGATGGCAAGCTCAAATTCAGCAGCATAGTCCTCCACTGCCGTTACATGTGGATCGAGGAGACAATCAATGTCGTAGGATGCTTCGCGGTTGTGACAGAGCCGTACCGCCAGACAACCGCCAACCGTGACGAGTCTCAGCGGAGCAACGCTCATAAGCAGGTCGTTGGACGCAATTTTGGAATCCAGCATTGTCAGAGCTAGAGATGTATGCTGAACATTAGTCCTGGCGCCTGAATATGCGCCAAGGAGGAAAAAAAAGAAAACATCAGAGGGAATAGGCAGCAGCTCACCTTGCTCCATACCCTCATAGGTTAGCGGCTGCCTGTCTGATGACATGGCAAGCGGTGCATAGAGGCATGTCGAGACGTGTGCACTATTGACGTTGTTTCTTCGCTCTGGGACACCTCGTGTATTGAATACAAGTTCATTATTCTTATGGCTGCATATAGTAATGATTCAGGACTGTTCCAGATCTTCGACGCGTTCTGGGAGAGTCGACGAGTGCCAGCCAGTCGTCCGCTCCTGCTGTTTTATCCAGCGGAGTCGACGGTTTATTCTTGAGAATTATTTCCGCGGGCAGCCGCGTTGAACATAATACAATAGGTAAGCACGTATGCACGTATGCACATATGCAAGGCGGGTCTCAAATCGATCAATGGCTTCGCAATGGCCCATGGTGGCACAATGAATAACCCAAATACGATTGTGCACGTCATGGTCACGGATTGTTTGCTCGTGTTTATTTTCCCAGTCGGAATGGCCATGGCGCAGTGCGGCCCGATTTTCATTTATTTTTATTTTTTCCCCTTTTGTACTGAGTCCTACCCTGCAGATCATCGTAATGCCAAGGTCTATCTCGGAGAGAATTACGCAAGTGAGTCTCCATGCTGCTCAGGTTCTTTCATGGTTATAAGGACTCGCATGGCGAGGAGAAGGGCTGATATTGTGTGCAAAGTCCAAGTTGGGATGCGGAAGCTGTTCGTCTTGAATTACGTGCACGCCGTAGGAGACATCGTAACTATGTCACACAGCTCCAGAGGACATGGAAACATGCAGCCCTATTCGTATAAATACTTGACGGATTGCGGCACCAACACAAATTGCCTCCGGGCAATTAAGCTCCGGGCAGGTTTTAAGTCTGACAGTCATCCCGTTATGACCTCGTACTTACAATTGCGTCAATTTTGTGGCCTGGAGTTTCATAAATATTCTCAAATGTAGCTTGGGGAGGTTAGACACGGCACAGGAACCCAGCGTCGGTCCATTGCAATGGATAGTCAGCTTGATCGAGGTACAGTAATGATAGACCAACTCATTTACCAGTTCGGTCCAATCTAGCACATGGCTTTACAACGGCTGCAGATCTTGGCATGACAAGATGAACGCAGTCTATTCATGGCGGAACGTTCATTCTCCGGGTGGGAGTACTCATTGACCTTGGCGCAACAAGTAGTATACAAATGATCTGCATCGCTTCTTGCTGTACGGAGTCTGTCTCGGCGGAGAACATAAGCCAGCCATAGAGACGCAGCAGAAACTGCAGTGATGGCAGAAGTTCAATGAGTACGATCCATGTTGACAAAGGCAGGAAAGTGCCGGAGTGTCCCTGAGGTAAGTCCCAGATGAAAGACCATTCGTTCACCATACAGCATATGCTCTATGTTGACCATACCCAAGTTTCTCACTCATAGTAAACTTTGTTGATGAGCGTGCCAATGTGCTCTATTTCCACTCTGATATCATCACCGTGGTTCAACACCACCTTTGGGTTGCGCAGCGCTCCAACCCCTGGCCCCGTACCAGTCATAACCACAGTACCTACCTCTAACGTCGTTCCCTGGGACAACCACGAAATGATTTTCGGGACGGTAAAGACCATCTCACTGAAGAACCCCCCGGAAGAATCAGACCTGTTCAAGGCACTCCAGGCATCTAGACCACCTACCGCGTATTAGAATCCTGAACGACTTGTCCATTATGGATCCCTCGAATCTGCAGACTGTGCGGATCCTCGAGAACAGAAGGCGATACAAGGACAGGACCCAACGGACACGATCCGTCAAAGCCTGCAGGTCAGCACGCGCACGGAAACGGCAAGACGTGGGAAACACTCTACCTTTGGAAAAGCACCACTGACTCGTATTAAACTGCTGTGTCCTCGCACTTACGTCATTGCTGGCGGTGAAGCCCAGGACATAGTCCATGGCCTCAAACTCGGGTATATCCCTCCCTGACTTGCCCATGACAAAGGCCAGCTCGGCCTCGTAGTCGCTGGATCCATCCTGCGCCAGAGCTGGAACACTGATCTTTGCGGGAAACGGTCCGTTCAGCGCCGTGCGAGGCTTGATGAACAGCACCGGCACCTCGGGGATAGGCAGGTTGGCCTCGGCAGCGTGGTCGCGGTAGTTCAGGCCCATGCAGCGGATGATGGGAACGTCCTCGATGGACAAGGGAGAGAGCAGCTTGAGCCACAGGTCAGTGGCGGTTGGTTAGCTTTGCACCTTGAGCGCGAGGACTCTTGCAGCGAAGGCTTACCCGATGTACGGTCAGCGTCTTGGAGGAAACGCGGCCGTCAAAGACGGAACCTGTTATAAGCTTGGCCGTCACGGTCTTGCCTTCAAAGATGGCGAGGCCGATATCCAATGGCTGGGATGGGTCGACTTCGCCGAGGTGAGTCTGACCGTCTTCTTCTGCGATGAAGCGAATGAGCCGCGTCCAATTGGGTGCCATGGTTTCGTGATTGATCAATGGAATTTTCCTCTCCACGTCTTGTTTGTTTCTTTTAACCCTTGGCAAATATTTCCGTCATACGTATGTGCGTCAGCAGTGACGCTGCGGGAGTCAGACGATGAATTTCGAGCTGGGGTGTAGTTGCGGTGGGGGCTGGGTGGGATTGGCCGCGCGGCTGCATCGCGGGCACTCTTGGGCCATTGACAGACTACGACTGTTTTTATGCGCAGTTTGTGATGATGGCATTACTACGACCCATTGCGTGAGGTTCGCTGGAATTTTTTATTTCCGACTTGATTGAAGGGGGTGCTTTGTGTAAAGAAGGGAACTGCGTTCTACCAAGGGTACGTACTACAGACGGATGTTGCGGTGAGGCGCATAGTGAAACACGACTATAGGTGTGAAGGAAGAAGACATTCAACATTGAGAATATTTCATCAAATCACTGCAAGAATGTTGGAGGCAGCGGCGGTCCCCAAACATGCAAGCTATTAGGTCCCACTTCCTCCCTATTAACCGGCGTCGTCTCGTCCACAAGGTCACCGTCCGCTATTTTAAATCAGCTTACACTCACTAGAGTCTCACAGACAGGCTTAGGACTCTGGAAGGGTTCCCAGTCGTACCGTAGTGCTCAAGTATAAATCGTGACGGATCATACCTAGCTGAGGTCAGGCGCATGAAAAAGGCAAGCCGTCGAGTGTGGCATACCAGTAGTCAAAGATTTGCGACCCAAGAATATGTCTCCCAACTCCCCAGACAAGATCATACCCTTTCTCTCGAAGCCATTGATGTCCCAGCGATTGCACGTCAAAATCATGGACCTCGAAGCTCGAGTGATGCACGTGGAAGGTCGGACCTTGCGCAGACACCAGTTAGCAGGCCGACACGACCCCCGCGCAATACAGACAGAAAATCACGAGAATATCCAACCTTCAAAGAAGAAAAACGAATGATGATCAACCTGCTCCATCCCGCGATCCAGGTGCAAGAACGCGGCAATGTCTTTTCCATTGCTGTCGTGGATCAAGTCACTGGCTTTCAGGTTGAAATGCGTAGTGTAGAACTGGTAACTTGTCGCAAAGTTGGTCACGCAGCATCCAAAGTGGCCCAGTTTATCCACCATGGCGGGCCCAGGCGTGAAGCGCTGGCTCTTGTTGACCGCGCGGTGTTTTTCCTGCGCAAAGTTGTAGTCTAGCTGCGGCGGACGAGGAGACTCCTCCCTTGGAGTCTGGCCGTACACGAGGTGGAAGGGAAAGCCGTCGACGGGGTCGTAGAAGGTGACTCGCTTGCCGCCGCCGGGGCCATGGAAATCATGCACATTTGTTGCTCTGGGTAGTGTCCTCGCAGCTAGTTCCAGATCGTCTAGGGATTCCACGACGAACGCCGCGCCGCCGAAGCTATTCTCGTGGCTTTTGACGGCGCAGTACGTGAAGGGCTCTGAACAGAGACCGTGGTAGTATATGTGTTGTTCCGTCTGCTCACGTACCTGGAAGCCGAAGTCTAGCAAGAACTGATGGGCTTTGGGTAGATCCACGTGGTGGTAGTATACGTGTGCGATGCGGACAAGGTTGACCTTGTTTGGTACCTTTTCGGAGGACATGGTTGGTTATTGGAGATGAAGGAAATCGGCGTCAGACAGTTTCAGATGGCTTTTTTCAAGGGACGCCTAGCGACCTTGGTGCAATGTTGACTTACCCGAGAACTGATTTTCATCTACCGAGTCGATAGCACGGCCAGGGCATCTTGTATATTTGTTCTTGAACGGTACCGATTTGCTAGATGACAGAACGAACGGCTTGGCTCCGCTCACTGATTGGATTCCGATCGGCATAGCCGGCTAAAATACACGGCAACGCAGCAAACCGAATTAAGCCAATTTATCAGCAAAAGGGCTGATATCTCGCGATTATACGGAGGACGTTGCATTCAGCGCTTCAGGCAGAAGCTTTTGCAATTAGTATCTTTCGGGCACCAGCCCCGTCGCACCGTGGCATCGATTCATATCGTCCCTTGCTAGTTCTTGCCTCTTGCAGCATGGTGGAACAATGGGACAAGGGTGTGTTCAAGTTCGGAGCGATTTGTTGGGGCCGTAGTGCCATCCGATTGATGGTTTGTTTGTTCACCAGTTCCTAACTAACAAGCAGAGCCGATAGTTAGTCGAGAGTCGGGTGAGAAATAGGTCATGGATATCCTTGTTGTCGACCTCCACAAACCCCGCTGCTGCCGCGAGACCCGAAAAGAAAAGCCACGTGAAGGTGCCTTTTCGAGGTTGTGCGTTGATTTATGTGAGAAGTGTATCCCTTGGCGCGTGTTGAGGCAGCAGCTGGGTCACGGGGCCCACCCCAGCCTTCGTAAGCAGCCACAACAGCTAGCTCCAAGTGGTATTCCGGTGGGGCTTGCAATGTGTGCAATGTACCTCTTTGTATTGGCAGAGATTGCTGGCACTTCTATCATACTGAGTTTCGCAAAGAATATTAACAATCAAGTGACTTAAGCTATAGCTAAAGCATTAAGCTAGAATAATACTGTTATATCTACAGAAAAGAAGGTAAGTACCTTGCATCGCCCCCCGTCATGATTGGTCAACTAGCCTTTTCGTGACCCCTTAATATACGTAAAGGGATAACAAGAATAAAGTGGGGGACTGAAGCTGGGGGGATTCGATTGGGGCACGGAAATAACACATTGGAGTTTCTAAATACCGCACTGGACCGAACCGAAAGTAGAAGGGTCCCTGCACACCTTATCTTTAGTGTGGAAGTATTTCTGTCGCGGCGTGCAGCTACGAGCTCGGAGACGCATACCACAACGGTATGAAAATCTCGGCAGAAGAGGGGTAACGTAAGCTGTTACGTAAAGAAATGCGCTATTTTTCTTATATAATAAGAGGAAAAATCCCTCTAGTTCTTGATTGCACTTAGTTAAGTAGTCAATTCAATCTAAATCCATTCAATTCTTAATTATCGCACCAAAGCGCAGCCAATTGTGCGACAACTTCTAATGTTTCTTTTTAAGTAGTACTTAACTGTTTTTTTGCTACAAGAGCTGCAGCAGTAGCTATATAACTCTCTTAGAAATAGCTTTAATTAATGATAATTACTTTTTTTTATATTAGAATTACTATATATTACTAGTAATGGCTATTGTCTCTCTCTTGCGGAAAAAACAAGTCTTTAAAAACGTACCTTAGGCGCTATTATATATATATATATATATATATGTATATATATACTGATATGAAGGGCGTTATAGTATAAAGTGAAACACTAAGGGTACTTTTAGGTATAGATTGCACTCGATTTGGTTAGGTCCAGTGTGGTATATGGAAACTCCAGTGCGTTATTTGTTATGCCCGGCTGACGGAGGGAAGGAGCCCACCCAAAAGACAGTAATACCACGTCCCAGCCGTCTCGTTTGCTCATTCGTATCTCGACAAGTGCAACAACACTACGGCAGCAATCATGGGTATTCTCAGACCTCAATCCGAGTTCGGCCACGCGCCCCCTCCCCAGACCCCTTACAGCATCATCACCAACGTGCCCGGATGGGATCTGCTGAAAAGTGTCAGTGAAGGCAAAACGACTCTATTCACAAAGCTCGTGCACATCTACCCTCGCTTTTCACCAACGCACTATGCTCGTACGGTATGCCAAAAGAAAGAAAGCCCGAGCTGTCAAACGCGTGATCAAGACGAAAAAATGCTTACATTGAGTTTCATACCAAGCTCTCCCAAGAAATTGCCAAGAATGTTGGCCTCGACGACTTGTCTTGCGTGATGTACTTGGATCCTGTCATGTGGAGATACACGATAGCCTATGTTGCACACAAGAACCGCAAGGACCATGCCATTTCTCCTGACAAGCTCACCCTCAAGGTTGTTGACATTGCTGGTCATCGACTGTATTGCATACTCTACGAGCCTAAACACGTAAAGGTTCTCATGCATAGTTGGGGCTTGCCCGGGCTGGGGTTGTCCATTCGTGGAGCAGAGCATCTTCTTGGCAAAATTGATACGCTGACCGAGGTTCCTTTCCAAGACCCTCAAAGACCTCCCGCCCCATCTTGGACTCCCGAGGGTCCCTCTCACGAGCTATTGCGAAAGCGTATCGTTGACCTCCTGCGGCACGGTGCTATCGAGCCAGATCTTGTTCAGAGCCAGACCAGTGATGTGTATTTGTATCCATCTGGCATGGCCGCCACATTCAGGGCAAATGGCATTCTGCAAGAGTATCGCCCCGGCAAAACCAGCGTCGAGTTGGGCATTGTATTCCACAACACACACGAACTTTTGCCCGAAGTGAGCCCAGGCGGCTTGCAACACTTTGGCAGTGTCGACAAGAGGGGCTTAGACAAGTTTGAAGCATGGCTGGAGGAGGAGGCGAGTCAGTGTCGCGACGTTGCTTTCGCCCTCATTGAGTTTCCTGGCAACCCAACCCTCGAGACAACTGATTTGCCGCGCTTAAAGAAACTAGTAAGTTGCTGGGAGAGATCATCAGTCTTGCGCTGGGGAAGGCACAGCAGGTAAATTAGTGGCTCACCTATTCTGGAAACTCCAGTCCGAGAAATACAATTTTGTCCTCGTTGTCGACGACACGATCGGCTCCTTCAGCAACATTGACGTCATAGCTCAATCAGACATGCTACTTACGTCGCTCACAAAGTCGTTCAGCGGCAGAGCCAACGTTCTTGGTGGGTCTGTTGTACTAAATCCGTTGTCGTCGCATTACGCCGAACTTTCCAAACGCTTCGCCGAGGCTCATCATAACCAACTATTCGCAGCTGACGCTGGCGTTCTGCTGTCCAATTCACAGGATTATTTTGAGCGAAGCATTCGGCTCAACGCAAATGCGCAAGCGATGGCGGATTTCTTACACAGGAGCATGACTGAAGATCCAGGCTCGCCTGTGATAAATGTCCAGCATCCTAGCCTACTAGCCAGCAAGGTCAACTATGACCAGTTCAAACGACGAAGCACGCCTGAAGTACCTAGCCCGGGCTATGGATGCCTCTTGACTGTGGAATTCGAGAGTGTTGAGACAGCCAAAGCCTTTTACGACCGATGTGGTTTCTATCCGTCTCCTCATTTTGGCGGCCACGTCACGATCATGTTTGCTTACAACATGTTCACGTATGGCAAGGATAAAGAAGAGGCTAAAAAGATGATTGAACATGGTATCAGGGAGGAGAGTGTGCGCATATCTGCGGGACTGGAGGATGCGCAAGATTTGCTGGACACTTTACAGGATGCCCTAGATGCCGCAATTGAAGTTAAAAAAAGTACTCAGGCGACCTAGGACATTGTCCGCTGAGTGAATATTGGTGCTTTTCCTGCTCAGGGTTTACGTGGCACTTGACATGCGGAACACCTGCAGGACGGGATGGCCGCCGAGGTGGAAGCTTAGGTGCATTGCGCAGAGCTAAGTATTGCACGGATTGCCAAGATGGTACTTCCAGAAGGACGACCTGTGACAGTAAGCAGCAAAGGAAGGGGAGAACATGTTGTTACTGCGGGTGATCTTTGACGCCGGCTCTACCTAGTCAGACTGTTTATTTTGAGAATGAAGTTTACACTATTTTGCACTTTGATCGTTTTTCATGGTACCACAGAAAGACCCCAGAAAGGACAAAAAAAAAGAATTCTTTTATTTTTTTTCTCTTATCTCTTTGTGAATTGTAGGCCATGGTATTAGGGATCTTCAACGACGTGAAGTTGAAGATACACGAAGACACGAAGTGATCATCCACAACATTCCTCCCGCGCCTTCCTCCATTCTCAACGTAAGGAGACTGTCCATAACTACGTTATGCCGTGATACTCATGTTCATGACGCCAATTTACCGCCTTGATAGGAAAAGCCTACCTTCCTGATTTGCAATGCCGCGGTGAACTAGGCCATGCGTGAGTGGCAAATGGGATGAAATATAGCCAAACTAAGTGGAACTCCGGTTTACAATACAACTCTTTAATGTTAAGGAAATGGTAGGGCAAGATGGATGCTTATGGCGATACGCGAGACTTACTATGTGATTACGCTGTAACTGTTAACTTGGCTTCTTTTTCTATAATTAGTGAACGTACTACATTACAGCCCCTGTCTGTTTTGACAAAGATACTAGCCGCATGGCAGGGCGAAGTCGGCACTTAGTTATCGCGATACGCGAAATGATCAGATGATTCCGTAGTAGTTTGAATTAGTCATAAAATGTAGCTTAGTGGGACTTTACTCTAGAGCCATGTCAAATAATTAGCTAAAGTATTTACTTAGTGTCGTGTGATAACACTACAAGGTGATATTGTAGTTACTTGATACTACCTATGTACAGTATATTTGTCAAATTACTCATGGGTTAGGTTGCATTATATAATGATACAATAGGTTATCATGGGTTAGGTTGTATTGTATAATGAGTTAAGTTGTATTATATAATGGGTTAAGTTGCATAATGGCTTAGGTTGTATTGTATAATGCGCGGATTGCCCTGCAGTACTTCCGAGTTATATATATGACTGGCTCAAGTAAGTGGTGCAGATGTCTCGGACCTATCGGAGCTGGCTATCCAATTGGGCGAGACAACCCGGGCAGAAGCATCGTCATGCGATCGGCCGTCTCAAGCCGTCCCAAACCCATTTGACCAACCCACCGGCCCGGAGACCCGGCATGGCCCCCTTGCCTGGCAGCTATCTACCTGCCGATCGCGTAAGCTGCAAACAAGGACAACCCCATGATATAATAATAGCAAACCCCGCGCTTCGCCCGAGCTACCTAGTCACCGTCTCTTCAATCTCAAGCTACTGACGTTGAACAAACATTTTGCTGAAGATGCGCTGGTGGACTAGTCTCGTGTCGATTGTAGCGATAGCTGGCGTTGCGGCGTCCGGCAACCCTTTGACTCGTGGTCGGCGTCTCAGAGAGGCGCTCGCGCAAGCGATGCAGGAGAGAAGTTCCCCCGGCACTCAGTTCGACAAGCGCAGGCACAGGCCGGCCAAGAAGTTCGCCAGCGAGAAAACACGCAGTGAGTTCACCAAGCGCAGTCAATGGCTCGTCTTGCCCATGCGTTGTTTGGACTGATCCTTGTTCTCAAAGAATACGTTGTCAATGGAGCCAAGCTTCCTGATGTCGATTTCGACATTGGCGAGGCATATGCCGGGCACATGTCCATCTCGCAGGACCTCAATGGCCCGGACAAGTTCTATTTCTGGTTTCAGCCATCGACTAATCCTGCGGCTGACAAGGAGATTCTCATTTGGCTGAACGGCGGTGTAGGTACCCTGTCTTGTGCGAGACCAGAAGTGGGAAATCGCTTTGATACGTGAGGCTAACGCTGGATTCGTCCCTCAGCCCGGGTGCTCATCCCTCGAGGGCTTCTTGCAAGAGAACGGGCCTTTTCAATGGCAGTCCGGCACGTACAAGCCTGTGGCAAACCCGTGGGGATGGCATCATCTCACTAACGTCCTCTGGGTCGAACAACCGATTGGCACAGGCTTCTCCACGGGCAAGGTGACGGCTCGTAACGAAGACGATGTCGCCCGTCAGTTCATGGGCTTCTTCAAGAACTTCATTGACACCTTTGCCATGAAAGGATACAAAGTATACCTGACCGGAGAGTCTTATGCGTACGTGCTCATCCCCCTCTTGTCCGGAGCGCAGAGCGATGGTAACGACGCTTTTTTCGTGGATGCATGATGTACTCACTGACTGACTGGCGTCTATGCACAACAGGGGCCACTATTGTTCTTACATTGCCAATGCCATGCTCAAATCCAATGACACCCAGCATTTCAACGTCAAGGGAATGACAATCTACGACCCAACCATTGGAAACTTGAGATTGGTCGAGATGTCCGTCGCCCCATTCGTCGAGTACCACCGCAGCCTATTTCCCCTCAACGACTCCTTCGTCAAGTTCTTGCACGAGACCGACAAGAAATGCGGATATGCCGAGGCGCGCAACAAATATCTTTCGTTTCCTGCTCGCGGTCATCTGCCGTCACCTCTGCCCGGTATCGATCCAAAGACGGGCAAGTCGTTGCCAGGTTGCAGCACCTTCGAGCTGTCGCAAAAGGTCGGGGATGCCATGTCAGAGATCAACCCTTGCTTCAACGTCTACCAGGTGGCTACGACCTGCCCTCTTCTGTGGGACGTTCTTGGCTTTCCGGGCAGTTTCGACTACTTACCCAAGGGCGCATCAATCTACTTTGACCGGGAGGACGTGAAGAAGGCGATCAATGTCCCTCCCCACATGAAATGGACAAGCTGCAGTGATGTCCCCGTTTTCGTGAATGGAAGCGACAAGTCTCCTCCACCTAGTCAAACCGTGCTTGGCAACGTGATTGACAAGACCAAGAATGTCATTATCGGCCACGGGGCCTTGGACTTCATCCTGATTGCCAACGCCACGCTCTTGGCTATCCAGAACATGACTTTTGGTGGCAAGATTGGATTTGACAAGGCACCAAGTAATCCATTTTACGTGCCGTATCATCGGGTCGGCGAGCTTGGCACACTTGCTGGAGCAGGTGTGTTCGGCACGACTCACACCGAGCGTGGTCTGACGTATGTTTCTGTGGCCTTGTCGGGCCACATGGTGCCTCAGTTTGCCCCGACTGCCGCGTTCCGCCACATCGAGTATATGTTAGGCCGGGTCGACTCCCTGAGCAGCAAGAAGCCGTTCACGATTGGCGCCAACGTCCAGCAACCCGATGTGCCGATGGGGAGTGGGACGGGGCCTCCAGTGTAATGAATGCAACGGCATTTTCATCAGGCTGATCGGTAAGTCAGAATGTTATTCTTACGAAAGGAAGAGGGAGTGAAACCAGTTTAGGGTGCAGTTAATCTTCTCAGCGTAATTAATAAAAAATGGAGGGTCTATTTGCCTGCCAAACTTTGTTTGTGCTTGTTTCCTGGCGGTCTTTGTTTCGAGCTGCGGCAGAATCGCCCTTGTCGAATTTATATGGATCGTGAGTAGATGAAATATCCTGGATCGGAAGCTTGGGCAGCCCAGCCAGTTCATAGGGGATGCGAGAGACATGTCCATGTCGATTCTCGATGTCGATGCATCAATGACGCGCTGCAGGAGTACTGGCTTGTGAGAAAATGCACTCATGTGACGCTGATGGAGGACAATAAGACTGTATGTGATAAGACGACCAACTCATGTGGAAGTAGATCCAAACCGAGCTCATGTGAGGGAATTCGAGTAGCACTCCGCGTTAGACTGATGCAACTGTTGGAACAGAAAATATGCAGCATCCCAAGTACAGGGTAGCCCATCGTAGGAGGTGATTGTGCATGGCCCATCTGGCAACATACCAAATCATGTTTGCTACCAAGGAAATCTGTAGCTTCCTGCTCGATTTATCATGGCTCAATCAGAAGCACGACGACACATTGGTCTTCAATAACCATTCTCCAGATACCGCATCGGTATTTACGGATATCGTGTCGGAACACTAGGGACCGCTAAGCGAGGCTGCTATTGGCCATACAACTGGCTCTTCCAATACTCCGTATATCGCACTAATAACGCCACGAGGGGTCCACCGTTGTAGATAAGTACAAAACTTCACTGACCAGCTCCAATATCGCTATCTTTCATTTCAGCCCCTCGGAAATGTCATACCGGGTGCAATACTTAACTGGCGCGAAAGTCATCGCGCCCGCGGCTATGCTGGAGGGCAGCTCGGGTTCTCGCAACGCCATCTCATCATCATCCGCCGGCATATCTTGGCCACATAGGAGATTACCAAATGGTGAGCGAGTTTGTAGGTCTGAATTTGTATCTCCCTCCGGAACTTGGTAGAGGTCCATACCTTCAAGCTAACTCTCAAGCAGCTGTTTGGTCTCGTCGAAGAATGTCCTCCTTCCCGTTCGTAGAAACCCATGACAGCAAAGTGAGCAAGTCATCTGACGACACAATTGAGCATCGACATGTGCGGCTGGAAGTCGCTCTTTTCCCCTAAGCCGTCGCTCGACGTGCCGGGTCTCGAGACGGTAGACATCTCGGACGAGGCAATGGAGCGCCGCATTGTACGCAAACAAGATATGCGAATCCTCCCCTGGGCATGTGTCACTTATTTGTTAAGTAAGTAAATCAGTCTCGGCTTCTTCGAACGAGAGTGCCAGGCAATTAACCTGTGCTGCAAAAAAAAAAAAAAAGGGACTACCTTGACCGAGTCAACCTGGGCAACGCACGCACCCTCAACAATGACACACCAGAAGACAGCATCGTCACCCAGCTCGGCCTCACCGGCCAGCGCTACAATGTCGCCCTGGCGCTCTTCTTCGTCCCCTACGTTCTCATGGAGTTCCCGTCCAACATCCTTCTCAAGTACTTCTCACCCAGTCGCTGGATCTCACGAATCATGGTCTCATGGGGCATCATCACCATGTGCACCGCGGCAGTCACCACGTACGGCGGGCTTTTGGCAGTGCGGATTCTCCTCGGCCTGGCTGAAGCAGGCTTCTTCCCTGGCGTCATGATGTATCTCTGCTTCTGGTACAAGCCGGAAGAGCGAGCCACGCGGATGGCCATTTTTGCGTCGGCCGTCTCCGTAGCAGGAGCTTTCGGCGGTCTCCTTGCCACAGCCATCTCCTTTCTCAATGGGACAGGCGGCTTGTCGGGGTGGCAATGGCTGTTCCTACTCGAGGGACTTCCGGCTGTGGTCGTGGGCATTATGGTGTGGTTCCTGCTTCCAGATTATCCCCAGACAGCTTCGTGGTTGACGCCGCGAGAGCGCGCCTTTGCCGTGAAACGCCTCGGACCCTATGCGCCGTCGATGCATGATAAGCACTGGGACAGCAAGATTGCCAAGGACACCCTCGTCGACCCCTACTTCTGGCTCTATGCCGCGCAGTATTTCCTCATGACTAATTCTCTCAACGCATTCGGCTACTTTGCGCCAACCATAGTCGCCTCTCTCGGTTACAAAGGCTATGACGCCCAGCTCCTCACCGTTCCTCCAAACGTCGTGGCGCTGTTCGTCGTCGTCGGAAACTGCCTCCATAGTGACAGGACTCGAGAACGATCACGGCATATAATCGCTGCCTTGGCTCTGGTCGCAACCGGGTATCTTGTGCTTGCCGTCCTCCGCAATCATGGTGCCCGCTACTTTGCTGTGTGTATCATTGCTTGCACAAACGCTGCCGTGCTCCCCTTTGTCGCAGTAAGTCCATGCCGATTGCGCCCCCATACCCGCACGCGTCTGTACAGCGTGCTTGCAAAAGCATTGACTCTTGCTGATGTGATACAGCACCGAACGGCCACCGTCCAAGGTTCCACGGCCACTGCTCTCGCTACCGGTGGTATGATTGCTATTGCTAACTGCGGCGGCATTTCAGCCCCCTTTCTGTTTCCCAGCAGCGAATCCCCCATGTACAGCAAGGGCAATTGGACTACCTTTGCTTTTCTAACGCTTGCCGCGCTTTTCACACTCTACACGTGGTACAAGCATGGCAGCCACGCTGGGTACCGAACAGGCGGTGTAGACAACGAGGGCAGACTGGAGGTTCTGGACGCGAAGCCAGGCGACATGGAACAGGTTATGAATGAAGTTGTGAGCATTGAAAAGAAACACGACGAGTTGGGCGTGTGACATATGTCCTTCGATTCTCTTATCTCCTCTTTTTTTTGGGGGGGGTCCTTAAAAGCTAGGTAGAGGTTGTTTATGCTTCTGTACAACGTCACCTGGTGTTCTCTCCATCAACTCGATGTATGCAAATGTCGAAGGTCATCTATTTGCTGTGTT
Source organism: Atkinsonella hypoxylon (assembly GCA_000729835.1). NCBI lineage: Eukaryota > Fungi > Ascomycota > Sordariomycetes > Hypocreales > Clavicipitaceae > Atkinsonella > Atkinsonella hypoxylon. The sequence continues at coordinate 63,271 of JFHB01000083.1, read as the reverse complement.
CTTCATGATTCAATATTTGAGAACATTATTTGAAAGCATGAATTCTGCAGTTTACGTCAGTGACACTTTCTTCAGCTCAGTGACACGTCTCCATTGCTCAACCAAGGTAATTGTCCACAACGCATGCATACGAGATCCCGTTTGCTAGTGCCTCACCATATTTCGCATGCAAGCCGCCTTCCACCCATGCTTCAGAAGGCGGCTGTAACCCTTTACGTTCACAGCTGTGGCACACTTAGGTCAATGATCTAGGGCATCCGCCAACCCTTTCATCACGCGCGTGTTCTAGCAAGGCCAGCTGTTCCAGTGACACTCTGCGTCGTTGCCCTCATGATGCTAGACTCTCATGTTGTACTGGTAAGAGGGCTCTACGGTACGCAGAGCATACTGACCGCAAAGCAGATTGGCATCTAGAGTATGTTTCATGTCGCTGCGTACGTCTCATTGTCATCTAGCACATTATGAGCCCGGGAGGCCCTGGCATTGGGACGAATGAGTCATGGAGACAAGGCTAATTTCCATGGCGGTCAAGGTATAGTATGAGGAAGTCACCAACATTGCGAAACGACAGCCGCCTAATGTCAAACCAGCATCAATAACTCAGGTCGCAACACAGGGTCAAATACAATCCGCATACTTACGTATCCATTTGCCGAAGAAGTACAAAGTGAAATACTTCGGTCGACCTCAGTATGAAATAGACCCACATACTTTCTGCATCCAGACCCTGTCGATGGCGCAAAATGGTCGTGATAGGATAGAAACCCGCATTCTCCCATTGCTCAACGGCTATACCCTCTCTTATAACTTCAGCACCGACTCCAGGGGTACGCCCCAGTACCAGGAAGCGACAGCCATGGCACCCACGCTCATGGTGGACGCCATCAAGAAGTTCACGTCGTTGTTGTCTAAGATATCCCATCCACTCTCCACCACCCTAGAAGGCCGCTGGTCCGGCTTCCCGTGCTTGTTCCTGGCATCATGCTTGTCTTCTACTGGCTGCCCATAGCCAACAGATGCAACTTCCTTGTCGCCAAAATTTTCACCACTTCTGGAATCGCTACCTGCCGTTGCGGCTTGCATTGCAGTCTGCGAAGTAGATGGAGAGACCATGACGCGATTGCCGCCTTCAGCCTCCACAATCTTGCCTGACCTCACATCTCGGACTGATCGTTGGAAAACAGCTCCCAGGAAGCTATCCAGAACACTTCCTAATAAGCCCCATATGACCATCGCGCCCATGAATAGCCGCCGCTGCGACAAAGTCCATGGTGTTCCGCCTCCTAAAGTCAGTGCAGTTTCCGCAGTGCACGTAGGCAGGAATACCATAGTAGTAGCAACAATAACCATGGAACCAAAAAGCCCAGCTGCGAGGCCGAGTAAAGTGACCCCTCCGTTCGTTCCTCGAGGTACTTTTCTTAGGGTAAGTGACGTGATCAGGCGTGGTGAACTGTTGGATAGGATGCCTAGCTCGGAGCTGAACGTGTCAGCCGCGGCAGCCGCATAGTTTGCAATAATTCCAACGACAAGAAGATCCCCGCCCCAGGAGTAGCAAATACTGGCGTCTGGATTCGGGGTGTTGGGATCAGCATAGGCGGCCACTCGAGTCCGGAGCTGATATCCGTGGGCGACGGTCATGATCGATGCCATTAAAGAATTTGCAAATACTGCACAAAATCCGTTCAGTCACATGGTTTTCTGGTCATTGACAGAATTCAAGTCTACCTTGAACGTGGGTTCGAGGACTCTCGCCCCCGGGGCTGCCTTTTGAATGCATCGTCAAAGTCGCCTTCACATTTTCTTTCACCTACGAAATCTTTCGGTTAGATTTTGCCAAGCACCGTGTCGTCCTTGAGTCTCATACATGCGTGACCCTAGTGCCCGCGAGGAAAAATACGCAGAGCAAGGCAAAGGGCAGGTTCCATGGATGGTAAGCATGTGCGATTGCTGTGAGAGTAGCGGCGAAGATGCCCACTGGCGTGAGCGAGTTTTTGGACCAAGCTCGGATGATAAGGGCAAGAGTTGCCGGCACGGCTATGATGGGCTTCATGGTAAGCAGCTGCAGGGTTATGGGTGTGATTTGTCGAGGAAGAAGAAGCTGGCTAAGCTACCGTGACCGTGAGCTCTCTCCAGCTACGGATACCAAGGCTGACTACAGGTACTTAAAGTACCTGAAGTAGATACACTGTACCTACCGACGACGTCAAATCGGCTTTGGCGGTGGCCATAGTGCATACCTCCTCTGTCTTAGGTATGCACCTACCATTGCGCGCCAACCCGGTGCCTGGTGACAGTTTGTAAGAGTAAAAGCTCTTGTATGACAGACAGTATAAACGGAGTGATGGAATTCCTACACAGGAGTTCAATGTTACGAATTGTCGTACAATCCATGGCAGGCTAGTCAGTGTCACCAAGAACCGGGTTGGCGCACGGCAAGGTACCTAGTAGGTACCTAGATAGTACATACAGTGCGATTGCAGTACTATACTACTAGCACGTGCCTAATCCTCGACAGCTTAACGTTAGTGGGACCAACTTTTTCTTCTCTTGCGACAAGAACTGAAAGAACCGCCTTGGACGCTGCACGTATCCTGCAACCTGGGCATTTTCAACATTCACGGCTCTAGTCACGGCTTAGGCTGGTCTTCCAAGAAATCCGCTCGTGACTGCATCATGGCCGTTGCCACCCCTTTGAGCGATGGTTTCGCCGTCTTGCCCATTCGCATGCCACCAATGCCATCTTTCCCTCACAGCGCTATCCACGAGATTCGCATTCGACGAAATGCTCCCAAAGTTCCTACACCGAACGATTGCCGCAGTCTGTTTTTGAAGAATATCCCAAGCGATAGCACGGAGCCCCATTTTCGAGCCGTTTTCACAAGTTTAGTAGGAGCTGGAAGGTTCGAAACTATCACTTTCGAAGATGAAGCAAAGACTATCCTATCTGCCGACCCTGCTCAGGCGATCAAAGTGCATGGCTTTGCCAAAAAGAGGAAAATGCTAGATCTCGAGGCAGAGGAGAGGGAACGGGACGTCCAAGAGTCACAATTACCGCAAACTTGGACACGGCAATTACATAGGAGCAGCAGTACCGCGGTCGTTTTACTCGCAGACGGAAAAAGTGTACAATTGGTGTTGAAAGCTGTCGCCAAAATTCACAAAACCAAAAAGTATCCGGTATGGGGCGAGAACTTGGCAGACGACGTACCATCGCTAGGGTCACCCTGGATTGCGACACATTTGCAGCTTTCAAGGGTAGATAAAGCAGCTACGCAAAAGGCAATTCATGCGTTCTTCAATGCATTCAACCGGAAAGAGAAGGAGGCCATAGAAATGGCAAAGAGGCTACGGAACGAACCTGATGAAGATGGTTTCGTTACAGTGACACGAGGTGGCAGAGCGGCGCCAGCCAGCCGCAACGAAGCCGAAGAGGCAAAACAAAGGATGGCGGATAAGGCGGCCAAGAAAAAGTCTGAGCTGAAGAACTTTTACCGCTTCCAGCTTCGTGAAGAACGCAAAAAGGAACAAGCCGCCCTGTTACGACGGTTCCAGGACGATAAGCGAAAAGTTGATGCCATGCGCGAGAAGCGCGGCAAGTTCAAGCCCGAAACATGAGTGAATCCGAGCGAGAATGGACTCACAGCCATCAATGTAGGTACAAATAGTCATTCTTGGTCTTTCGTTTCTTTCTCAGCTTTTTCATATCATGATGACGCCGCGGGGCCATCAAAGCGCCAAGATGGTTGAAGAGTTCTCCATTTATTGCTTGGCCGTGCCGAAAACAACCGCTTTACAATCTTCTCAAACATGTCTGAGGTAGAAATTTGTGGATTCATCTGTTGGGTATGCTATGTCATGGTGAAACAATGAATTAATACCCTGAACTCTAGTTTTCAACCACTATTATGCCCTGTCTAGAGCTCATACATGCATATGTTGAGCATCCAGAGCTCGATTCACCGCGCACGAAGACACATTTTCATCAACGGTCTATGAATGCAGGGAATAAGGATCTCGACGCAACGCGTCTTCCACAACGTTTTGGTCACGGTCTTCGTACTTTACATACAAGATGCATCGCTACAAACTTCAACGTTTCAATTGTGGCGAGATACGCGTCAGAGAGATGCGAGCCATGGGGTGTATAGTATTTGGCCGTTTCACCAGTCCCGCACTTTGAGACGATCCGTTTGTATTTTCTGAACGTGGAGGGAATATAACAGCAATTTGGTGATCGGAGACTTTTGGATTTCGGCACGACGAGGACAGCAAGTGGCTCAGGAATTGAGTGCGGCGTTGATGGTTTATCCCAAACCATGCACACTTTGCAGTATATTTAGAATGTATCTAAACATGTAGAATCATCCTGCCGCGGTCCTCTGGAGAGACACAGACTTGCGTATCTTGTCGGTGTCTTGGAAACTCATCCCAGAGTCGCCCATACGCGAAAACTTTACATGCAACGCAGAATACGTGTGATTGTGTAATAACCAGACGAGGCCCAACCAGCTCGTACCGTCAGGACGATCACAGCCGCCTCCCCACTTAGATTCAAATTAAAAGCCAAAGGATCGACTAGTAAAAGCAATTCGTTGACCGATGCGAACAAAATGGCTTCGTAGAATTGGCTTCAATCATGTGGTGGTGGTGCTAATTTATCGATACCCGTGTTAGTCAGCGACAACTTATCTGTTTTGTTTACTTTCTCCACATAGCAACCAAACAACCCTGCCACATACATAAAAGTTGCTTCACTCGCGGGAAAGCAGGAGATAGACGGCATTTGGCCTGGAATATCGCGAGAAATGATCTGCTTGCCATTGGGTGTCTGAACTGGTTCACTCAGCGACTGTCACTGCTGCCGGCATGGTCGTCACCGACAATCTTCATACAGCGTCGCTGTACATCAACAATCAGCTGCTCTCGAGAGGCCTATTGCGCGATGGCGATTCTATCGATTTCGCAAGCATACGACAAAGTGATGAAGAAGAAGCCGCCATTGCAGGACGCATAATCAGTATCTTGAATGACCTCATATTGCGCCGCGATGTAAGTCTGGTTTTATAAAAATAAAATAAAATGCCTCCAGGTTTGATTTACTGACAAGATACGAATTATAGCGAGATGCCGAACACCGTGAATCGCTTTCAACTTCGATGCGCGCCTTACGGGCAGAGAATCTCAAACTCACAGCGGATCTCACTCGAGTCAGCGAAAAACGCACCGAGGCTCAGCGCAAAGCTGATCTCGCCATGGCAGCCGAATCTACACTTAAAACACAGCTCAAGTCCGTGGAAGCTAACGCCAGAGCGCTAAAGGAAGAGGTAGCGAGGATGAAGTCTCTCGTTTCTCAGACCCGCTCATCCTGTGCCATGGAGATACGGAGGCGGGATCGTCAGATTGACACTTTGAAGAGACAACTAGGCGAAGCTGGTCGATCGAGGGGGACTAGGGGAAACCCTGCCATCACCACCATCACTGTAACGGGCAGCGTCGGCAGCGTCGGCAGCGATAGGGACAGTACCACGTCCATGAGCCACTCGGTCAACTACGATTCTGAGCTGCGAAGCGAGACGAACACGACACTGGCAAACTTGGCGCAGCATCTGACTGAAGAGAACGAGGCCATGTTGGGCTTGATGCAGCAGACTATGGCGCAGCTGCGAGACATGAGCGAGTGGGTCGCAGACGAGAAACAAGACCAGCAGGTTCAGAAGCGTCCTATTTGTGAAGATATTGCCGCGGAGTTGGACTCGGTGATGGAGCATATGCGGACGATTCTTACGAACCCGTCGTTCGTCCCCATCGAGGAGGTTGTTACCAGGGAAGAGGAAATCAATAGATTGAAAACGGGCTGGATAAGAATGGAGAGTCGTTGGAAAGAGGCAGTGCATCTCATGGATGGGTGGCGGAAGAGAATGGCTGCCAGCGGTAAACCGGTCTGCGACGAGGAGCTGCGAATGGGCATGCGACTTAGTCCTGTTCATGTCAACGGCCTGGATCAGACTAGAGTTGTAGCAACAACCGAGCTATCGGCTGTCAAGGAAGAGGCTGAAGAAGAAAATGCCTGTCATTTCCTGCGGTCTCCTTGTCCTGGAAACAACGCAGACGGGGAAGAGTACGCCGTTGGAGAGGAATTCAACGACGTGGGAGACGATAGTGACGGCGATGTCACGGACCCTGAGGATGACCTACCACAAGATCATTGCGACCCCCAAAATGGTAATCGGGACATTCCCAATCAACCAGTACAGGAACTCCCAGACCAGCAAGATGACTCTCTGGAATCGATACCGCTTCCCGAAAGGCCACAGCTCAGTCCCCTGCGGAACTCGAGCTCCGCCGGCAACCGCGGCTTTTTACGAAACGAAAAACCGCGCCTCAGGCCAAGCGACTGCGCCGTCGACGGAGCAGACAGCACCCGAGCCTCAGAGTCAAGGTCGATGAGAGCCCTGCCCGTCCGACCTCGTGCACTAGCATCTCAAACAAGACTCCCAAGCCAATTCCGTAGACCGGCAGAACGTCCTCGCTCGCCATCCAGAACATCCCTCGACGACGCCCTGCTACCGAATCGGGACGCAGAGTCCTCCCTGCCGCAAGGCATCGAGCCCGCTCAGCGCCCAGCTGAATCCAAACAGGACAGCCTGTCCGCGGAAATCCAAACATGTGCTGAGCCCACGAACGCTCGAGACACGGCGCCAAAACCGGTGCAAAGCCCGCTGACAATGTCTAGCATCGCTGCCAAACTAGCTGTTTCGGAGCAAGAAGCAGATGCTGCTCGATTGAGAGCCAAATTGAAGGCTGCGCGAGGCTCAACAAGAGGCGTGTCTCGACCCGTCATGGCAACAGCCGCTACGATCACTTCCAGGCCGGAAGATGACAACGCGGTAGGCAAGCATTCGGTCGAGCAAGGTGCTGGTGACCCGATGAAGCAGGACATTCAGCCGGAGAAAGTGAAGAGGAAGCGAGATCGGAAGGTTAGCAAGACGGCGTCTCGGCGGAGGAGCACGCTTAGTCCGATGGAGTTGAAGACTTTGATTTCAGGGGATGCACTGTAACAGAAGGGGTTACTTTTCAACTAATGCATGTGTACGGTGAAAGAGTGCATAGCGGTTATTAAGTTGTTTTGGGTGAACAGCATTTTGATGGCTTGGCGTCAATGTGGCTGTCATGCTTTACGATGATCGACCTGGATCATGGATGGATGTTGGCGATTTCTACATCCAAGGGTACAATCGAAAACTGTTGTGAATTCTTGTTTCTTCGCAGCGTAGCGACAGACTATGTTAAGCTATTCCTGACCTCCAAATCCCAGATCCATGCGAAATATGAGGTATCGTGTTATACAATGCTAATACAAAGGGACACTCAATAGACCATGGTGCCTAGCCGTCAACTCCAAATTTTATTTTTTTTTCACATTTTGATTCGGGAAATACGCATCCATAATGACATATCAAATCAGGCAAAGTCCATTCCAGCCTATTTAATGCTGGCTCCACTGGATGGTGTTCAGATCGATTCCTTCCTGGACGAGTTCCCATAGCGGACTCAACTCTCGTAAGAAGTTGACGCGCTCCTGGACTGCCTTGAGCACATAGTCGATCTCGGCCTCTGTCGTGAACCGTCCGATTCCGAAACGAATACTGCTGTGGGCGCTCTCGTCGCTGTTTCCGAGCGCGCGAAGCACGTAACTTGGTTCCAGGGAGGCAGATGTGCACGCACTACCTGAAGATAGGGCGATGTCTTTGAGGGCCATCAAGAGAGACTCTCCTTCCACATAAGCAAACGAGACGTTGACGCAGCCGGGATAGAAAGCATTCTTGTCACCATTTTGAGTGGTATGTTCCAAGGAGAGAAGACCTTTCAGAAGTCGGTCGGATAGATATTTGATTCGCTGCGAGTCGTACTGTGTTCAGTTAGTTTATATCGTCGCTTCACTGAGAAATTGTGTAATTCATCATCTTGGAAACAGTGAAAACTTGAATTCAGACAGGGTGCTTCACTCAACACGAACGGCCTTGTCACAGGCCATTCAGAAAGCCATGCATGTAGAGCGGATCATCATAAGAACGCAAGAGGAAAGAAAAGACATGATCAATAGGAACCAAACTAACCTTCATTTCCTCCTTGGCAATACGGCAGGCCTCGCCAAAGCCAACGACCAGAGGAGGAGCGAGAGTGCCGCTCCGCAAGCCCCGCTCCTGACCGCCGCCAGTGATAATAGGGTCGAGTCTGACCCTAGGTCGTCGACGGACGTAGCAGGCGCCGATTCCTTTGGGGCCATAGATCTTGTGCGACGAAATGGACATCAAATCAATGTTCATCTCATTCACATCAAGAGGTATCTTGCCGACCGCTTGAGCAGCATCTGTATGAAAGAAGACCTTCTTCGACCGACACAGTTTGCCAATTTCTTTGATAGGCTGGATGACACCAATTTCGTTGTTGACAGTCATGATACTAACGAGGGCCGTCTCAGGCTTTATGGCAGCCTCGAGGTCGGCCATGTTTACTAATCCATTACTCTGCACTGGCAGGTAGGTTATCTCGAAACCTTCATCCTGCAGATGCCGACAACTGTCGAGGACGCATTTGTGTTCTGTTTGAGTGGTGATGATGTGGTTCTTTTTGCCAGAGCGACCAAAGAATCTAGCAACGCCTTTTATACTCATATTATTGCTCTCTGTGGCACCAGATGTGAAGATTATTTCCTTGGGATCGGCGCCAATAAGAGCTGCGATATGCCCACGCGCCTCCTCGACTGCCTTTTCACTTTCCCAGCCATAGGCATGTGTGCGAGAGTGCGGGTTTCCATACACTCCAACGTAGAAAGGGATCATAGCATCGAGCACACGAGGATCAACGGGTGTCGTCGATTGCATATCGAGGTAGATCGGCCGTTGGCCCTCTTGCATTACGGCAGCCCGCTTGAGAACCTCTGTGTATAAAAAATCATGATTAGCACTCCCCGATCGGATGTGGTGCGAACAAGTCTTGGTCTCCTTACCAGCCATAGGGCTGACTTTAGCATCAGCAGGAGCCCCCATAGATGGAGGGGGGATGTCGACAAAATCCTTCTTATCGAGCTTGATGGCAGTTTCCACGCGGGCTTGATCCTGTTTGGTTTCTGTCACATATCGTCGCCTCGCGGCCCGGGATGGTGTCGTCACCAAGGCTGCACGAGGCAATGCACCTCGCAAAGCGGCGAATGCACCGGCACGGCGACTCGCTGTCCGCAGCGCGCAAGATGCTAGACCGGACATGACTGCGATGGATGTGATGCGGGCGGTTACATATGGGGAGACTCGAAGGAAGGGGAAAGAGCTTTATAAATGTGCATCTAGATTGACGAAATGCAGTCGTTGTTCCCCCATGCCAAGAGATTTGTCATAGAAGAACTTTCGGCTCGGCCACTCGGTGATAAACGTGCTCACAGAGGCGCTGATTGGCTGCAACATACTGGTACACGCCGGCACCGTCTTGATGGTACTTACCCGGTATGTGTCTAGGTAGGTACTTTAGCAACTCCGTAGTCCTAATTCTAATACAGGCTAACAGACTACAGCTCGAGATGCAGCCAGATATTGATTGTCGAGCAATTTCAAGTCCAGCGAGTCGTATGAGATGTCCAAACTCAAAAACATCACTTTAATCCATCCGTTGATCGTCTTGCGAGAGCTACTTCTTGTCATCATTCACTCCTGTGCACGGACATGTGCAGCCTAGCAATTTCGGAGTAGTGCACCGAATACCCACTGTATCCACTATATGTACCCAGCCCCGTTGTGTGTGGTCCGCGTCGAATTGTGCGACAGACAGACAGACAGCCAGACAAACTAACGAGTGATAGCGGGGTGACGCAATTGTCCCCCGCGCTGTGCGTCCGGGCTAGTCGACGCCTAGATACCGCCCCCCCACTTGCGCCACAATTGGCGGCACAGCCGCTGAAAGTCCAGTCTGGTCCTCACTAAAATCCTGCAGTGGCCACCATTTGTCAACTAGCTCTAGCTGCCTGCCGACGTCAATGCCCTCACTTCTGGCTTCCTCAAAAAGACAAGCCCGGCGCTGCGCCCGCCGCTCTCTCGTCGTCTATCACCTGCGCGCAACTGCTCGCCTTCTGCCCGGGCTGCTGTCACCTGCCACAGAGATTCATTCTCACGGCCTTGCATCATGAGTTTCAAAGGCTTCTCCAAGAGCCTTACTAGGGTACGTTGCTGAGACATAGTCACACTTGCTCGACCTCCTCCATCGCCGCTCCCCTCATCTATCTCCATTTCTGGCGGCCATCCCGAAGCTGAGGGCTTGTCCGGGAGCCGCACTGATGGGGCCAGTATTCCTTTGTTTCTAACATTAAACGACGACTCGTAGGCGCCTCAACAACTCAAACACAAATTTAATATCGGAGAGCACACCAAGGACGCGGTTTACATCGATGCCGAGCGTCGCTTCCAGGAACTAGAAACAGAGACCAAGAAACTGCATGATGAGTCGAAAAAATATTTTGAGGCTATCAACGGGATGCTCAATCACCAGATTGAGTTCAGCAAGGCCATGACAGAAATCTACAAGCCCATATCAGGCCGCATGTCTGATCCCACCAGTATCAAGCCCGAAGGAAATCCAGAAGGGATTCAGGCTTGTGAGGAATACGAAGCCATCGTGAAGGAGCTGCTGGAAACTCTCGCACCGGAGCTGGATATGATCGAGACTAGGGTTATCCGACCAGCTACTGAATTGATGGACGTCATTAAAGTGATCCGAAAAACGGCCGTCAAGAGAGAACACAAGAAGCTCGACTATGACCGTCACCGCGCCACGCTCAAGAAGCTGCAGGACAAAAAGGAACGATCTCCCAAGGACGAAAAGGCTATGTGGAAAGCAGAGGGAGATGTGGAACAAGCTACTCAAGATTATGAATACTTCAACAACCTTTTGAAAGAGGAATTGCCGAAGCTGTTTCAGTTAGAACAGGAATTCATTCAACCCCTCTTCCAATCGTTCTACTACATGCAGCTCAACATATTTTACACACTTCATGAACGTATGCAGCGATGCGACATTGGCTATTTTGATCTCACCCGCGATATCGAGGAGGCCTTTATTGAAAAGCGTGGCGACATTCAAGAACAAACTGAGGCACTATCGATTTGCAGATTCAAAACAACTGGGCGACCCCGGCCGATCCGGTACGGAGCTCGACCAGCCCTTGAAGGCGGCAAGCAGCCAGGCCTACTAACTGCAGGACCTTCCGCTTCCAGCACCAGCCCAAGCCCAAGTCACAAAATTGGTGCTTACAGCCGGCCGTCGACCGATTCCAATCATGTTGCACCACCACCATATACACCTGGGAACAGCACTGCCTTGTCGACTATCGCGGCTGCCAAGGCAAAGCCTCCCCCACCGAAACCCAAGCCAAAGCGTTTGACAGCAGCGCCTGTGGCAGAAACTGTAACAGCTCTGTATGATTACTCCGCCCAAGCTGACGGGGACTTGAGTTTCCGAGCGGGTGATGTTATAGAAATTGTGTCCAGGACCCAAAATGAGAACGAGTGGTGGACAGGCCGACTGAATGGAAAAGAAGGACAATTTCCAGGTAAATCAGAAAAGTCCATTGGTTCTCACTCTAGTTATCCCACTTGCTGACATTCCATATGCAGGCAACTATGTTCAATTATGAGAATTCTGGCAACACACGTCTGGTGATTGCGAAATAATGGCACAATGATCTTGCTGGTCTACTTTTGGCATTCGCACAATGGCTGGCAGAAGGCAAATTTTAGACTATAGCGCAGAGGGTTTCATGAATCTTATACATCGTAGCATACCTAATGAGTATGTCTTGAATTGTCTTGTACTAGTCCATAGTCGAGGACTGACGTCGAGGGCTGACGTCGAGGGCTCACGTCGAGGGCTGCAAATCCCTTCTACCTACGTTAGCCTCTTGCTTTTTGAGTACCACAAAATACCACACATTGGACCCAACGGTCGATTGTGTTTCCGCAAATGGCGTCCGGGGGAAGTTCGCTAAAACGGTGCCCTTCTGGCTAGATGCGATCACCATCCACGTGGATAATAGATCGAGCCACTGATCAGGCAATATTCATAAAGCACTAAGCCCAGCTTTTGAGGATCAGACGTATTGTAGGCCCATATACCCATATCTTTTCGTCGTCTTCGTTTGCTATGTTCTGTTGCATCATTCACTTTCCATGCCCAGGTGAATAGCAAGTACACCCTAGTGTATCATGGCATCGCAGGTTCAGCCAGCCAGAGCTGCCTACGTAGTAGGAACCTTTTCATGACGTCACAAAGGAGCTGCCCCACTACCACACAAACAAAGGCGTGGCATATCTGGTTCTCAGTAGACGACAATGACATCAGAAGGTGTCGCAGTCCCATTTATTTCCCATGAGACGGGAAAGTGACGCTTTTGAGAAGCAGATTTTCTTGGCAAGGATCCGTTTGTTATGGAGAAGCTTTCCTTCCTTGTGTGAAGCTTGTTGTTTACTATAATACGCTCCTCCCTCCACCCTATATCTTTCGAACTCGTTCCCTTCATTACATTCAACACATTTCTTTTGCTACCTATCCAGTGCTTCACGCGTTCAAAACCATTCAACCTTGTTCTTCAAATTCACACACACAAGACACTCACAGAGCCTTCGTCAACAAAGTCACCATGTCTGACAAGCAAGCACCTTCCACCCTCCAGTCGTACGTCGACTCAGCCACAGGTGCCATCCAGAGTGCTGTTGGTAGCTTAACAGGCAATACTGGGGATCAAGCCGAGGGTGATGTCAAGAAGGACGCCGCCAAGACAGAGCACGAAGCCTCTCAGGCTGCTGTCAAAGTTCCTGGAGCGACCATCTCCAGCGATGGAGGTGCCAGCAAGGACCACCCCGACCGAAATGCTGGTTCTTGGAACCAGACTGTTGGCTCTGCCAAAGAGACAGTTGGCGGACTGGTTGGCAGTGAGGTAAGTAGAGAATCAGAGACTTTTCTCTGCCATTGATAGGAATATCATGTTTTAACGGTTATGGTTTAGAATTTGAAGGCGGCCGGTCATGAACAGAATCGCGAGGGTCAGCAGCGGGAAGCCAAGGGACAAATGAGTGACTTGGGCTCAGGTATAGGCTCCCGCGTCCAAGGTACTGTTGGTGGAGCTGTTGCTGGTTTGACCGGTGATGAGAAAGGACAAGCACACTACGACCAGATGCGTGCTGATGGCAAGGCTCAGCAGCGCGGTGTGGAACACGATCTTCAGAAGAAGGCTGAGGCCGAGGAAGCTGCCAAGCAAGCATGAGGATAACGTTGACCGAAGGAAGCATGACGGGGAAGATGTGTGGCGAGTTTGATACCCTATGATTAATATGATGCAATTCCTATAGTTAATACGCAGTGTTATAAAGCACTTCGACGATGCCTCTTGTCCAGCCTACATGGTGGTGGAAAACATCCCAAGAATTTCAGATTGAACCCTCGAGTGCTCTGTACTGACTACACATTTAGTTCTTTAATTCGCTAGGTTTACTGGGCTATAAAGACTCGAGAAGCGATCGTTTCCTTGACCATCTCATAAGCTAGGAGATGAAGAATTCTCGTGGCCATAACCTCAGCATGTAGAATGGCAGCTCGATACGACTTTGCCCCCAATATGAAACCACAGTTTTTGGTAGTGTGCAGGGACATGTTGCGGCTACATCAAAGATAGCTGCTAGCTAGTAGACGATTAATGGGATATGGTTCGTCTGCATTATGCTCGACAATGGAAATATCTCCTGTGTCCATCGAGGCTCTGTCCGTGTATAATCGGATAATCAAGCGCGTACATGGTGAGATTTTTCGAGAGATGGTCGCTTTGATCGTTCGGCAACTTCATAGTCTTAAGGCAGAAATGACAGCTTAAGAGTCACACATGACCTACGGTCGTAGATTTAATTCCGTATGCTGGTACTTTTTGAACCACACTTCAGAAAACAGCTATACTATGATGCTTCGGTCAAGATTCATTTTTTTTTTAAATTAAAAGTTATACAAAATCTAGGATTATGTTTCTTTTTATCATTCGTATCTATATTTTGTATTCAGACATGTCCATCCCCCTGAATAAGCCAGCTAAATATGTATTGAAGTTGTTATTTTGAACATTTGTGCTATAACACTTTTTGTTATCCCCAAGGAGGTCCTTTTTATTTGCCCTATCTGGACCTCCTACCATTAAGGGCATAAGGAAGTTACTAAATTCTCCTATTCAGAGACTGTGTGTCAATACAGCTCTTGACCTTCCCCTTCTTTGGGTTTGTCGGCTCTATGTCCGCGGTGTAGAGTTTCCGTGGTGACATTGGTGCATACCGTCAAGAACGAAGAACGCACCAAGGTAGCATGGTCGCAATGCTGACTGTTCCTTAATTAGCATCATCATATCATACCCTGAAGTTATGAGTCTGTCTTGTTGTCTTGCAGCTCGTCTGAATCCAGGGTCAGGTCATGCCTAATTAATGTGCTTTTATATGCAAGTCATATAACTACCATGCAACCGTGGTGTTAATTGAAGACATTCCCAGAGTTATCGTCCATTTTCAGAGGGTTCTGCAACAGCACCTGAGCGTATTTTGTTCGCCACACACATTCTAGAAGCTGTTCTAGAATCGCACGATGTAGTAGACCTGTCAAACTCCTCAATGAGTAGGTCCTATAGTGGCGTCCCAGAATTGGGCAAAGGGCGCGTGAAGTGAATTGAGATGGCCCAATCCCTCCCATCTACAAGGTAGTCAGCCCTGCCCTCAACTCGTCATCTCGCTCGCAAACAAAGCCGCAGCTGAAATAAAGTTTAGGCTGTGTCCCCCCTGGGACAGAACGTGACGATCAGTCCTTGGCCGTCGACTTGCGATCCCGTGGGAATAGAGTTTGAGGAGGTTGGGGCGGTTACCGACGTCCTTGCGATGAGAAACTGCCTTTGCAAGACGAATTCAAGTGTTTGCATGTTTACTATGGGCGTTAGAAGCGACGGGCATGTTTTCGCCAAAACAAGCACGGATGCTGTACCAGATATCACAAGATGCCTGCACGGTATTTGAAGGGCATCGTCATTCGTTCTGCCGTTGCGGGCGTGCTTGGCTCCCCATAGATGGCACATGCCACTTTCCGGCGCAGCTAACCGCTCCCGTGTGCGACAGACAGGAGACCAGCAAATCAAAGCATACAAAGCAAGAGGGACCAAAAAAAAAAAAAAAAAAAGGTGAAAACAGAACGACACGACACAATCATTTGCACTTCAGCAGAAGCGACAATACAATCCATGCGGCACTGCGATCCCTGGTGGCGCTAGCCTGAAGAGGCAAGGGCGTTGCATCCATCATCCATCACAATCACATTATTGGCATTTATTATTATATCTTGGGTGTAAGAAAACAGCTCTCGAGCGAGCAAACGTGCAGCAAACCGCGCCGTTTGCGTACGCAAGCCGTCGAGGTGAGACAAACTCGGGTGGTTGCTGGAGTAAATACGGAATAAAGCCGTTGCGGAACAAAATCCATTCATTAGTCATAACAAGCCTCGAGCTGGTCTTTGTCTCACGTTGGCACGTTTTGTCTCGAACGCAGCGCCCTTTTCCCTGGATGCTTGCATTAACTAGTTATTGCACGGCGTGAAGTAGAGTAACGGTACGAGTTCACGGTTTACGTGGCGAAGCGGCCTGCGGCAGAAAGGTGCCAACACTACGCCTGTAGGTGGCTATGATCCTTTGAGCCAAGACACCAGCGTTGTTTTTCTTGTTGATTTACAAGGCGCACCATGCAGGCAGGTATTTTGACGCACATTTTACCAGGAGAAGTATTGAGCGGCCTCGCGTGCTAGACCTTCCCACCTACCTACCTACCTACCTACCTGGTAACTAATGAAAGCCTCCAGTTGCCGCAATCTTAGGACCGCGCGTTTAGCACCCGCAAAGTCAAGGGTTGCTTTTTCCCGCGTTTTTTTTTTTTTTACTTGCGCGACTATTCAGCCACGAACTTACCAGATTAGACAAGACGTAATCAAAAAATCTTCGTGATATGCCGTTCCCTGAAACAAGCTTGACGGCACGGATTTAGGCCGTCGGTTTCCCGCAAGTCAGCGCGTTCCGTAGCCTGTCTGTCCCTTGCAGAAGTGGAGCCCGCCCTGGTTGCTGCCTTGGCGCGCTTAAAAAGGAGCACCGACGTCCATGGCCCTTTTGAAAAGTCGTGTCCCTCGCCCAAACAGCTGATGGCGGGATATGGATATAGAAGGATATTCACGTTATTCCTGGAAGACGCACGGGCGTAAAGTATGCGGAAAGTATGCGGAAAGCTTGCCCGTATAACTTCCGTAAATCAAAAGCATAGTGCTTTAGGGCCGCTGGTTGAATGTACCTCCGCTCCGCCACTCTTCGACTCCGACCACTTTGAACGTGGACCTTGATAATTTCGGTTAATCATTAATCATAGCCTCGACGCACGACTGTATTCGCCACCAGCTCTTTGGGCGCTGAGTTGGCCGACTGTATCCCCTGGAAAGGAAGGTTCAACGCAGAGAGCGACCTTTCTCCTTCCCAAGCACTGAAGGCACCTACCTCAACCTCAGTTTAGTGGCTATCAAAAGGGAGAAGACTAAATCAATCCCCTGCCCTGCCTTCTCCAGCAGAGGACAGACAACATACATGTAACCCTACTTTGCCTGAAAAGGCCTACGTACGGGATTTCCCCGTTGTGTCATATTAATAGAGTACTCCGTAGACGAGCCGCGATCCACGCACGCACTTAAGAGAGCTTGAGCCCTTTAATTGCCCAACGTGCCCACTAACAATAACAGCCAAAATAACTCAAAGAGGTATAAGAAGGTTCAATTGCAGATGGCTAAGTAATGCCTACGTACTGTAGATTTTAATAAGGGCATCCTCGAAGGACAACAATAGTCTTAGCGCGCTTTAAATTCTAGACCTAGAAGGAAAAGCAAAGCGGGGAGGGTATAAAATCGTGCCTTCTTTCATGGCTCTAGAAGCTGGAACCGTGCAGTGCAGGCCAGAAGGTCCGCGCGAGTACCTGCGCGCGCACTGTGGGCACATGCACGTCCCTCCCTAGGCCTAAAAAATCCCAGCGATGCGAGCTAGGTACCTTCATGTCTGGTACCGCCTCATAACTATCCATTGCAATGTAGAGCCTGGTATAGAGCATGACGACTTCCCCATCTCAGTAGTTCCAGCCACACCGTCGAGCGTCTAGGGTCCAGGGTCAATATTTATATATAACTCCAGACTTAATTGAAAGGACGTCTCGGATTCTCACGGCAGATGCCCCTTCATGAGGCAACGGGTCGGGTGGGTTTGACGTTTGACGCGCAGGACATCTGACATCTGGGCCTCGAATTAGCAGCTGACCAATTGGGACCAGAAGGTGTCAGAGGTATTTCAAATTTTTACGTGCCAACGTCACCATTGGTAAAAATCCTAGCAATTTCCAATTTCCACATGTACAAGGAGGTACATCGGGTATGGGTATGGGTATGGGTATGGGTATGGGTATGGGTATGGGTATGGGTATGGCATGTTGCAGCCATAGGCATTCGTGATGATGAACAGCTCTAAGAGGTATAATGAGGTTGAATCTAGGATCATCTAGGATCTAGGGCTGGGGAAGAATTTACGCTGCTTAGCTTGTACAGGCGACGGAACTAGCGTACGAGGCCTGAAAAGCTTCAATATTCTTCAAGACCTCTTTGACGATGCCCTCAATCAGCGGACGGCGGCTCCATAGACCCGACCGAGGGGTCGTGTGACGTTCCCCCTTTTATTATAACTTTTGAGTGGTCATATTGTAGTACAGTTTAGCATAGCAAATGATACACTTCTCACAGCGTTGCTTCTGATTGGGTCAGACCCTTGTAACTGCAGCCACATCGTCTCTGAGATGGTAAGTCGTGCCATGACTCGGAGGCCAGTGTGTCTTGCGGCGCCTTGATAGACAAATTCCTGGGAACATTTCTGATTTCTGCGCTCTCGTGAAATACCTAGTTAGTTATCCTGCACGCCCGAGTATTTTCAGGTTTCCCATCTCCCGGAGGACCGTAAGACTCCGCCTCCGTGCCGACCCATTTTTTTACTTCCTCGCTGACTCTAACTAGTTAGAGAGTCACTTGGACTGACCTCGAGTCTTACCCTCTTAGTCACATTTGGAGAGAATAGACTGAATTAATTAATGACTTCCAGCATCACAGGTTCACCTTCAGCAACCATTAAGGTCTTGGAGGCCACCGCTGGATAACTTGAATGACAATGCCCTCAATCATCAAAAAAGAGAGATATATATATATATATATATATATATATATAAGATCTTCCACGTCCCAAGCTTGTGGGGTTATCAGACTTGCGATGTAGCTCTTTGTAACTCGGATGTTTGCTGGTGGTAGTACAAAATGAAGAGGAGGCATGGTGCGGGATGTCACTTCAAGTTGGTTTTGCACTAGGTAGGTACCTCCTCGTGTAATTAATTGGACAGACGTGATAGCTACACCTGAGGTCTCTTAGCCCAGATCGCCAAATGGGCAAACGTCCAAGCGAGAACGCGGTGGCTAAGGATGAGCAGACAGGGGTGGGCCGCAATTTGGCAAAGCTAATAAGGCGGTCCACCGTCTCCATTCTTCAAACAGAAACAATAACGAGACTTGCACCTGCCCGGCTTGCAGAGGTATTGGAGCTAGAGCCGGATGAGATGTTAGTTACGAGATAGACGAGAGGGAGGGAAAGAGCGGGTTGGGTTGTGTTCTCTCGTCCCTCCTCCGCCACGCCCGTCCATTCGCCGTGCATCATGTTCTATTGCCACCACCCCTGACCTGACCGACCATCTGAAATCTGAACTACCTAGGTACCTAGGTAACAACTACCCACGGAATAGGCACATGTTATTAGGGGGGCGCCAGGCCATTGACAAGCCACCGGTACGAACTACTGCCTAGGTAGGTAGGTAGGTAGGTACCTAGGTAGTAGTATCCGTCGGAGTACATCAGTGCCCCGATTCTCGCTGATCGAAAGCAGGAGGCAAATTACCTAACTATCGACCCTTCGGTGTGAAAGTCGTTGCACCCTTCGCGTGCCCAGAACCTCGCATTTCCCTCATCTTCACACGAGACACGCCCAATCCGGTCATGACAAGACGCTTTCAACTCTGTTCCGTTTTCCCTGCCTCGTCGCTTTTCGCCGCCGTCGAGAAATCACCGTCATCAGCACTTTGTAGTGCCAAGATGCAACTGTAAGCCGTTTGTGGTCCGTAAGCTCGATGCGACCTGCTGCGCTTTCTCAACGCTGTCATTTGTTCCTCTTGTTTCGTTCGCTTTTTTCCCTTTTCTTTGGGGCCGCCCGTCATCTTGCGCTTGGCGAAAGCTCTTTTCCGAATGAATTGTGCTGTCGAATTCCAAGTATCTTCTGTTCATGTTGTTGCACACAAACGACTTGACCTTGGTCGAGCTGGGATTGCGCTTACGAGAGCCACCATCACAGATCGCTCATAGTCGGCGATGTTGAGCTCGTGCGAGCTTGGACGCACACCGACCCTTTTTTTCCCTTGCAATGTACCAGAACTTAGTTGCTTCTACCTTTCCCCGAGCCCCCGGGCGATTGACCTTTTCAATCGCGCACAGTCGTAGTTGTATTCTCGCCCCAATAGTCTTGGCAAAGATCTAACATCCTATAGTTTCTCACCTTCTCAATCTACTTGCTTTGAATCGGCGTCGATTGTAGCAATTAAACCTTGCTCATTGCTGGAGGATACGAGTCGGCGTATGCACTCTTTTTGCTATCAATCAAAGCACCATAGTCTAAAGGTACCACATAGGGCCTGCCGACATTCAAGGTGACTGTCTATTTAGCCGCCCAGCCACACGGCTTGAACGATGGCAAGTCCAGTCAGGGACTCTCATGGGTCCTTTGGAGCTTCCGGAATCGTTCCCCCTAGGCTTGTGAGATCAAGAACTCAGAGTATCTCCAGCGACAGACAATCAACCATTGGATTCGGTCTCGTCTTGCCACCTTTGTCTGTCACACCCGAGTCCTGTTACATCGCCCACAGCGCCGCTTCTCAGATCATCACCAACGATCATGACAGCCATGCGGATGCCTGGTACGATCAGAATGGCATTGACCCCGCGATTGAGTCTGCCACGATATCTAGCCCGGCCCTGCAGCTGGTGAACGGGTTTCTGGACCAGCTGCTGTTCAACTTCCTACAGATTGCAAAATCTACCAGCCTCTCTGCTCTTCGTCCCGCTATTATTGAGGTGCTAAAGCCTAAACTTGCCAAGGATGCTATCAGCAACGCTGAGGAAGAGCTACAGGAATATTTGGGAGGTGCCAACGACGATGATTACATCCAGCCACAAGGTGACAACACCTCACGGAATTGGGACTCGGAGCTGGCTTGGAAGCGAACTCGCCTTCGATGCATGGTCTATTCGTCATTGGGAGACATGGAAGAGGATGATGAAGATAGATACATGGAGGAGGAAAATCTCGAGCTTGGCACCAACGAACATAAATCCGACATTGTTTCTCCCGCTGTCGCTATTTTCCTCACATCCGTGCTCGAATATATGGGAGAACTCACACTTACCGTCGCTGGTCAAGCGGCCTATCAACGAGTTCGAATAAAGATCGAAAAAGAACTGAAGGAAGGATTTCGCGACGCGTCCAATCCTGCGGACCGAATTGTTGTGAGCGACGCTGACATGGAGCGTGTTGCACTGGATCGCACTCTGGGGCGTCTCTGGCGTGGCTGGAAAAAGCGTATGCGCACGCCTGTCACCGACGTTGCCGGACGGCCATCCTCGAAGAACTCGTCGATGTCATCGAAACACGATACGACAGGAATACCAAAATCAGCCACCAGTGAAAATAGCAGCGACTATGGCAGGTCACAAGACCAGCTGGAACCTCCTATCGTCGAGGATGTGGAAGCTAAAGATATTGCTTTGCCTATGTCGGACAATGATGTTGATGAAATTGAGGTTCCAGGCCTTGCGTACTGCAGTGATGACGAGAATGATGCGGCTTCCGAAAACGGAGACGAGAAAGTGCCGAAGCGACTTAGAAGCTTGTCACTGTCCTATTCCATTATCTCCAATGGCTCTCCTACAGCTACAGAATCCCAGCCTCGTAATTTGTCGACCCTAAAGATCAGGAAAAGATCACTGTCTGTGCCATGTCGCGCAACTCCTAAATTCCTTCACTGGACTACAAAGCCAGTAGAAGACGCTATGCACAGTTTGGAAGTGGAACTAAATCGCGCTGCGGAGTTGACCGAGACAGACTCGGGCCAGGGAAATGATGAAAGCCTTGAGGCGAAGGCGACAGCCTCAGTGGCTGCTTTCGAGGACGGCCAGATTGTCGAATCGGACTACGAGTCCGCGGAAGAAGTTGCTTACGAAAAGGCCGAGATCATGACATCTTCGCGAGTATCCGTATCCGGCAGTTTCCGCTCTGTGGACTATAGTAGCAACAGCAGGCCTCGTCATCACCAGAGATCATCCAGCGTGCAATCAGCGCGCATTGTTGACGTCTCAGCACCGAAGACCCCGAGTCCTCGTAGTCCCGCGCACTCTCGCCCAGGCTCGTGGGACAAGACTGATCGTACCCGCCCTGGTGTTGTCGTCGTTGCTGCTCTTGCACGCTCTGATGCAGGGGATGACAAACTGAAACCTGCTGGCCTAGCGGCAATCAACAAGCCATTGGCAGATACGCCCACAGCCGGAAAGAAACTACCTCTTCAAAGTACATCGATCGCCGAGTCTGATGAGAATCAAATAGAACAGCCAGCAGGGGGTCTCAATCTCGATGCGGCTGCGCCAGGTGCCACAATGATGCTGGCAGCTGGCAGTATCGCTGCCTCCGCCAAAAGCAGCAGGAGAGGCCCCCCGGTCGAAATCAACACGAAGACGCAAACACATGTTTATGAGCAGGCATTGATAATCGCAAGAGCCGTCCCCTTGCCAGCGAGCCCAGCGGAGCCTGCCATCGACGAAGAAAGCCTGCCAGGTCTTTCACGAGGGCCATCAAGCCACGTTGGAACACAAACCCCAAATCGCGAGAGTACAGGCCTTTTGACAATTGAACGCACTAGAACCCGCGAGTCTGACGAGGTGAGCTCACCTCTCCAGAATAGCCTCAATACCCGACACGTCCACACCGCTGCGTCATCTGTGTCCTCCGCAACTTCTCGGGTCAAGCCTGTACGAACGTCCGAGGATGGCTCCAGTCGCTCAGAGAGCGTAGCACGCAACTTTGAGGAGCTCATCCAAAGTAACCAAACGATCACGTATACTCTAACACCAGAAAATATGCGTGATGTTGATGTATGTATCTGCGCAAATTGCCCCCCCCCCCCCCCAAAAAAAACATTATTTGATTTGCTTCCGTCTCCTTGCTAACCCTTTTGTTCTACAGTCGAAAAGTCCAGTGGTTACCAAGCTTGGGCGCCGGAAGAGCGAAGATGTGTGGGCACTCAACTCTACCAAACCCTCTCCCATACCAACCAGCCCTAAAGTTGTCGAAAGCAAAAATTCCGGTAGCAAGCCCTCTGGATTAGTTCCACGAGCCCCGACAGGGTTGGCTATATCAACAGGGAGTGAAGGTGGAACGGAGGCCAGAGAAGCCCGCGTGCCTGCGGAAACAACTTCGGACTTTGCTGAATTTATCAAGTCAACTGGTCCCGCAGAAGAAAACAAGGCGTATTATATCTCCAGGCTCTCTACACCAGTCAGTCCAGGGCTTAGAGGCTCACGACGTGCCTCCACCACGAGCAGCCTCAATCGCTCGCGTTACCAGCCTCGCGATGCTGCTGTGGACAGCCGGGCTGGCAATTCAGATTTGATCGATTTTATTCGCCAAGGCCCACCTATTGCACCCAGCAATCATCGAATCCCTCGACATGTAGCTCCTTTCCGCACGACAATGGACTCGGACCAGATGTCCGTCGCTACCGGAGGCAAAGCCGTTGATGCAAGTCTTCCTGATATCCGCAACAGCCAGGGCTCAACCAACATCGCAGGAAGCTCTATGCTTTCGATCCATTCGTCAATCAACTCGAAGTCAGCACTCCTCCGAAATAGACGGGCCTCGGCCGCCAAGCATAGCCAAATATTGGGGGAGGAGGACGGCATAATGCCCGTGCGCAAGACACGACGGGCTCAGGATCCATACGCCATAGACTTTAGCGATGAAGAAGAAGACGAAGACGAAGATCTTGCGGAGACCCCTTGCATTACAGCTAAGAAAGAAGAAAGCTTGGCGGAATTCCTACGCAATTACCAGCCACCACCTGAGCCTGTTTCTGTCGCCGCACGAATTCCTAAGAAGAGGGCTATTGCCCCTGGGATTATAGGACGACTAAGTCGGGGCGGCAAGGACAAGAACAAAGATAATGATGCGGCTTTTATCAGGGAAGCTAAAGAAACAAGATACAGCCGTGCGGGTGGACGAGGTTATGTGCCTCTCCTAGTCAACATGCCGGCAGGCTATGACATGTACGGGCCTATTGACGCCTCCCGCTCCTCCGTCAGCAGGGCTGGCTGGACTTCAACTGTGTCATCCACTACAGCTCGAGCTCCCGTGAAGAAATTCGAGCCACGCGAGGCAGTATCAAGAAGCCACACGGCTGACTTGGCGGCGTTTCTGCGTGACTCTGCCCCGCCGCCGCATAACTCTCCTAGATTTGACCGCGCCGAACCGCGGCAGGAAGAATCAGCTAACGGCAGTGGCGGCATTTCCAAGATGCTCAATCGCAAGAAGAAGTCATTGGCAGTCTAAACAAGATCGACAAGATGAATGAAACTCTGCTCTCGACCGAAATCCCTAATGACCTCGTACGACCTCTTCTCTTCCTATCTCTACATATGAATTGCACTTTTTCCAATGTCCCATGTTCAAGCACCACCGTTTCCATAATCTATTCCCTAATATAACAGTTTCGCTTTGCTTCAATGGAAATGGCAAATACCCTGATGTCCTATTTCATATCAGACTAGGAAATGATCAATCTCGGAAAACATGTTTTTTTTTTGCAAAATAAATGTCATGTACATCTTTTGGCTTGGATTAATTGCTTATGGGCACGGCTTGCTACGGCGGATTCCTGACGCCACGTATTTTGTGAACTGTGCGACGTTTTCTGGCGTCGGAATGTTAGATGGGCAGTATATGGGCTTCGTTTTAAGGTTTGCTGGGTCGAGCTACGTGAATAGGATGGGCATCACTGTAGCGGACGCGTAAGAATGGAAGCACGTTCAGGACTACACCTTCAGCCTAATCAAGCTATTCATTACGCCTAGCATACGAATACAACGTCCTAATCAAAAGCTAGTCTCGCCATAATTGACTTAGATGATGCATTCCATCACTGCTCAAACGAGCAAATACGTAGATCAAAACTTGCAAGCGGCAACCGGAGTCAAGGGGCTAGAATATAGGTTACAGAGCAAAGCGTTGAAGCTCCTGCCCATGACGTATCCATCGAGAAAAGCACAGTATTTCAATAAGCAAAAACGCGCCCAGGCACCGGGGTTTCCGGCCCGATGCTCTCACCCATCCGGGCGTGTTAACCCTGCGCCATGCTAGCGTCTGGAATCCTCAAAAAATTCAAAGGGGAGCAAGAAATGGTGGGGAGCTTATTAAAAAAAAAAAAAAAAAAAACTGTGTGTAAATGGACAAATGCGGAAATAGAGTCGTAACCAGGGATAAATAAATAGTCGTCATTTCAGCCTCTTTCATCCAGTGTCGAGTATCGATGTCATCATTGCAAGTAGCTCATCGCCCGTCTCCATGGAGACTCCGTGGATTATGTTGAACCGTCGCTTGCAGACTATGATAATGGAGTAGCCGTTTAGGACGCTGTGCGCCTTTAAATCTCCATCCGACCAGCAATGTCCTCGCTCATAAGCCTCTCTTTATTGAGAATATGAGCATCTTCGCCCTCCAAATCCTCGTCATCGTCTTGCTCTTCTGCTTCTTCTTCGAAATATTCATCATCCGAGAATAAGACTAGATCACCATCTTCGCCTCGGTTCCAGTACAATCCGTCATCCATTCGGTCCACATCGTCATCGAAAGATCTCACCAATTCGACATCGCGATCCCCGAGCCAGTATTTGGCACGCTTTTTCGCTCCGTCGGCATAAGCATCAATTTGTCTTTTGGGCTGCCCAACACGGATTGGTCGCAGCGAGGGGCTGGTCGAAGAAATAACAGGAACAACTCGGACATAAAGATATGCGACTCGTTTCAAGGCTCTGTTGAAGAAGAAGTAGTGGACTGCCCAAATGGCACTTTCATCTTCTTCAAAGGGATCTGGATCGGGACGGTAGCTGAATATCGTGCACTCGTTAAGTCGCATCTCTTTATCTACCAATGACCAGCATTTTGGACCCCACACCGAGTTTAGCTCGCCGCCTGTGGACGAGTCACAAGACGCGGCCTCGAACCCGGGGCGCACGTTTTGCAAGATGGAATCCAGGTTCACCATAACACGGCGTAGGTTCCTCTCGCGCTTGAAATCACCGGGTCGCAGGACGTTGGAGAAGTCGTAATGTGGGTGACTAGCATTCAGCGTCGCTATCAAGTATGCAAATGTCCTTCGGCTGGAAAGTTCTGATAATGGACCGAATGCGCTGGATGTCGAAAATAAATGCATACTAGGTGACGACGCCAGCATGTGCTCGCGATCAGGCGGCGACAAGCTAGCACCTAGTCTCAAAAGAGCAGCATGCTGGGAATTCAAGTCCTTGTCGATATTCTTATATAGTTTCTTATCCGAACCAGTCGATTTTGTTGTGTACAAATCACAACCACCAGTGACATTGCAGTCAGGTGTATTAAAGTTGAGCGCGCTTGTAACGGTCTCGAAATCGTGAACGGGTAGGTACTGAGGACAGTGCTTGTTAGCAAAGACGACTGGTTGTACCACGTTGCCATCGCTGAGTAAGACTTGCTTTCATTGTGGCAATCAATCACAATGACCAGGTCTAGAACGTAATGCGTGTGGCCGAGTGAAGGGGACCTGGCCGATGACCAGCCCGGTCTTGTTCGGGTGCTTGGTGAAGGTGATGGCGATGGATTCAAGTTTGGTTCAGCGCAGAAATGCCGTCCGATGGAGTAGACGAAGTCTCGAGCCGGACTGAACGATTTTGGTGGGAAAGGACGCTTCCACTGGGAAGAGGGGACAGGTGCCGTAAAAGAAGCAGGTCAAAATCGCCGCCAATGCGTGGCGGAAACCTGAAGCCAAGTCGGCGCAATATTATGCGACGGGAGAAATGCTGGTTGGCAATAGTCGGGTTGGGAGCAGCTGCGATGTCATTCCACTTTGCGGTCGGTCGGTAGAGGGGTGATGTGCGCGTTGAGTGCTTGCGAACTGCTTATATCCAAAGGATGAAGTTGAGAGCTAGACGGGTAAGTCTAGCAGCAGAGCTCGGCGGACATGGCCGTCAATGAGGTCAGTATTGGATTTGGCAGGAATGGTGGGTGATAATGAAGATGATGGAGAGACGCAGCGCGTAGTGGGGACTTGGGGAGAATGGAAGGAAATGGCGCTGATGGGAAGAGGAGAGAGCGCGTGTGCAGGCGGGAGCGATGAGCACGAATACGGCAGGTGCGGCAGGTGTCGAGCCGCAGACAACAGCAGACAACCGGACTGCCCAGAACTGCCAGTGGATTTATCATCCACATCACCATCACCACCACCAGGCCACATCGATGGCTGCAGTGGATGGATCCATGGCGTCAACCCCGTAATATGTAATATGCAAATAGGCTTGCGCGAACCCCACCTGGGCTGGCTGGGCTCAGCAACACAGATTGCCTATGCAGAGCCCGTGCTGCTTCTGCTGCCGTTCCGTGGCTGTCGCTGGCTGTCGCTGACTTCGTCGCCCTGCCCGGTCCGCCCGTAAGAATCCGTCAGTAACTGCAATATGAGCGAGCGAGCCCGTCGACGCCAGGCGCGCTGCATTGGCCCGGTATAGTCAGGCATTGCCTAGGTGCTTTAGCCCGGGATGCCCACCGATCCTTCGCTCGGTGTTACCCACCAGTAGAGCAAGCAAGTGTCTGAAAGCTCAGCTCGCACGCCTGCGTTCGATGAGTTGGGCGCTTAGATTAATTTGCATGATTTACACCAACATGCGGCCTCCGCGTCTTGTTCAGGGCAATAACCAGACTACCGCATTGAATGTCTTGTCAATCGGCGCACTGACTAGCCATCCAATGAACTTTGATCTGAGATGCATCCGGGAAGAGGCTCGTGTCCGTCGCAATTGTGTGTTGAATGGCGCACGGCGAATGAAATGGTCAAGTAGCACCACGAGCCGATCATGATGATGCCATCATACACGTCGTTGCAAGAAGGTGTAGCAAACTTCGGCTTCCCGGATGCGGTATGGGCTGTGCTTGCATTGATGCGGCACGAAACGTCAAATGTATTATGTCTCGCCCTACCCGTTCGTGTCTCGTCATGCGATACAAGGGCCCAGTAAGCAGCGACTTCTCCGACCTTCGTCAGGTAATTTGTGCTTGTGTTTGTGCCTGTGCATGTGCTGCTGCGCCTCTTCCGATGCCATAGTAGATCGCTTCAATGAAGCTTCCGACTAGCCCTGGCCTTATAGAGAACAAAGAAGAAAGCAGATGCGCAAAGACTCGACGTTCGTCACGGCCCAAATGGAGCTTCTATCTCTCGATATTGTAGAGAATGGTGGTCCATCCTCAAAGATAAATACACGCAGCGTTACCAAAACCGCCATCTCCAAGCATCGCCATGAGTTACGCATCTAGAATCTCGCCTGCCCGCGCACCCTATATTCCTTTAGCACCTATATTAAAACGGAGACGGGTCGTCTTGTTGACGGTCGAAGTTGTAGACAAGTCCTAAAACTATGTCATATCAGGCCTGCGTGCCTCAAGTTATTGTCGACTTCTATAGCGGCCTGTCAAGTCCACATGTCAATGTAACTGAGCAACAACTACCGCACTAGAAAACGTTCCATGATCCTTCACGCTCATAGTTGACAAGAATAGCATGCCCAGTGCTTGGAGTTTCTGCGGCCAGGTATTGAACAAACGTACGGCGGGTTTCGTTAATTGGCTTCAATGACATGATGACGCTTGCAAGTGCAGGGAATATGGGCCGCGCCTCACAGTGAGTTTGTCCCCGTCACGAAGAGGCGTTGGGTAGCCTTCACATAATTTTGGTGATATCATCCTCGACCTGATGTTGTGCAAACACAAAAGTAGTCCCGCGTCAGCTGGTTCGACTTCTTCGCCAAGATGGGTACAAGTAATGAATTTGTGCACAGATGTCTCCAGGCACATCAAGATGGTAAGAAAGGAGGGCTTAGGGGCATCATCACCAGCAGCAATATCAACGTGCTTTACATACCTCCATATCTTCTAGGGAGTCCTGCTGCCCAATGCATCGTAATACGTTTTTCTTACTGCTCTCTTGTAGTTCGCCGGCGAGGAGCAGCTCGTCAAGAATGTAATATGCCTTGGTAAAGGAGAAAATAATGTCGAGCTCGCACACGTTGCCGTAGTACTTGTCCATCTGCTCGACATAGCGATGGATTATCTCCAGGCTGATCAGTTCATTGTCGTCGGACGAGCATCCGGCAATGAAGAAGAGAGACGCATATCGACGGTAGACAATCTTTGTATCTAAGGGCGTCGTAAGTTAATATTTCGGGTGTGAAAATTGATTTCTTTGTTCTTGTCGGGGGAATCGGCATGTTTTGCAAGCCACTAACCCTTATACTCGAGGAAATTGCACATCCGCGTTCGACGGGCGAGGACCAGTTGTGACACATCTTTAACAATCTTGGCCTTGTCTTTGGGCGACAGTGTGGTGAACCACTTGGCAAGGCGCTGTTTGCTATTGTCAGTTTCTGTAAAGCTGGGGGTCGTGCCACAAGTGAAATAAATGGACGGAGCGACAAACCACTTTGCCCTGTCGAGACAATAAAATCAGATATCTAGACCACTTGTCAGTTTGGCGGAGATGAACAGGATGTGCAAAAAGAGAGAGCTAGCATACTGGACGGCCATTGTGCTAGAGAGGGTGCACGTCGCCCAGCTTCGCCAGAAATGGGCTCTGTGTGCTGTGGTTGCAAAAAAGGGATGAAGGGTCAAAAGCAAGCGTTCGCTGTGTGTCGTGTGGACCGTGATGTGGAGGTTCGGTACTTTTTTTTTTTTGTGGTAGCCCAGGGCACTTTGATCTGGTTGGCGACGAGCCGCCAAAGCGAGCCTCCCTCTACGGAGTACAGTAGGGGGTGGGGGGGGGGGGGCGGTTGACGAGGGGTAGTTGATCCGGCCCGGCAACCCCTTTCGGCGACCACCAGTACAAGCATTGAGAGCAATGTCAAATTCTTGGAGTCACATTTATACACAGGGCATCAGTGCTGTTAAAACAAGAAATCATTGACATCAATGTAATGTACCCAATACCCAACTCAAGTCTAGGGCACTCAAGTGGACTAGCAGCAGTTCAAATTGCCCACGCCCTTCTTAGTGACGCCTTGGCAATCAATGGTTATAGTGCAAGTGCAAGTGCAAGTGCAGGCAGGTGCAAGCAGCAGTATGTACTGCGCCAGATGGGCAAACGGGGGTGCTTGTAATCATTTCCTCCTGTCATAGAAAGGCAACTCATTTCGTAAGCTCATCATTAATAATATAGCGTCACATGTGCCCACCATTGACACCATCCCGACCCACCTTTTCTTGCGGATGCAGGGTCGGACAAGCCAGATCTTATCGCGAGACTAAATTCAGCTCCCTCTTATGAAAGCATAGTCTGGACGGAATGTAGAATTGCATAAGTCCGCCGACCGCAGCGACAAAACTTTAAATAGACTAGTTGACCACTTCCACCAGTTCGGCCCTTTTGATTTTGATTTTATGAATTTCTCCCCCGGCATGGCGACTCGTGTAAAGGCGTAAATTGCAATAGGATGCGGCACCAAGCTTGAATTTTTTTCCATATCCATCATACTCCGCTCTGTCGTGGACATTTGCCATTTTCGTCTTCTCTGCGCCCAGAAGGTCGCTCCTTCTATTTTGAATTATTTTCTCTACCTAACCCCCAAGCTCATCGCTGATAGAGTGATTGCCCCCCCCCCTCCCCCCGCCTTCAATCGGTTTGTTGTAGCTTCTAGCCCACCATGACGAAGCTGGTGTTATCCACAGGGTATGTTCCTCCCGTCGGTCAATTTCTCAGCACCGGACCCTGCATGTGACGGGAACGAAAGACAGGCTGATCTTTTTTCTCGCTTACTCTCCGCCGCGCAGCAATGTCATGTCTTCTGGGCCATCAATCATCCGCAAGTCAGGCAGCAGCAACAGATCCAACCTCGAGCTCGTGAATTCTCTGCGCGACAATTTCTCCCAGGCTAAGCGCGATTATGCAGCGTCTTGGCAGCCGATAACGCATGGCGCTGTAAACGGAAACGGCAGCGCCAACGGCATTCATAGCGGCACCTCGACTCCGCCTATCCCTGTCGAACTCTGGACGGAGCGAGATGGCGAGGTTCTCTACATCCCCCGGGTCAACTGGCAAGCCGCTGGTTTGCGCGAAGATGCGAATCTGTACGAGATCACAGTAAAATTGTTCCTTCTGCCAGGCACGTCGGTAGCCGGACGCGAGCGATACATTCGCGAAGCACTGGCCATGGTCAGCAAGGAGCTGGGCACCCAAACCATCGATTTACTCGTCGCCTCCTTCCCCGGCATTTCATTCGAAGGTACCTGTGAGTGGGAGGCCGACAAGAAGAATGCCCAGCAAGGAAACCTCAACGAGGAGCTGGCCACGTGGAAGATATTCGAAGATTTGCACAACCAGGGCATTGCCAAGCAACTGGGCGTAGCTGAATTCGGTAGCGAAAAGCTGAGCGCGTTCATCAAGCGTGCCAGTGTTCCTCCAGTCGTGGACCAGATCAACCTGCATGACTGCTGTCACGTACCTCCGCCACTGAAGCAGCTTGCCGATGCACATGGTATAGAGCTCAATGTCCACCGGGATTGCACAGACATCTTGCCTGCTGGAACGCTGAGAGAATTGCTCGGGTCAGGCTTCCGCGGGGCAAACATCTTGGCAGACGAGAGCGGAGGTGTTGGTTTACAGGGAGACATTGTGTCTCAATGGGTTGTGCGGTACATGGCCTTTGTGCGAGACCGAGGTGTGATTGAGAACAAGGGATACTTTGCTGGCGCCGAGTTGGTCGTCGCTTAGGTGGTGCTCAAGCACGCTGATAAAGGCGAGGGTGAAGAAAGCGTCTCGAGACTCATCAGTGAGCAGAGGAAAGGCACGCAGGTTGGCTGGGCAGGTTCATGTTCTCCAGCCCTCCTCTCGGTAAACGATTGGGAGGTTTGGGAACCGCTGCTTCCGTATTGCTTTTTTTTTTTTTTTTTGTTCCCGTGGTTCGCGTTCTTGGGATGATATTTGAAGGGACATAGGTTCTGCTACAGCGAGCATTATATTTGCATCAGGTTGATGCACTAATGTCAGACTTGACACTATTATCTTTATTTACTCTTAATATCACAGAACAGACCCAAGCTGATGGTATGAGGCGTCATGGGCAATTGATGCTAATAAACATAGCAAAGGATACTTCGTTGGTCCCTTGGACTCCTCGTCCCCAGCTTGCTGTTTCCAAATATTATTCTCCGCACAATTCTCTCTCTTTTGTTCAAGAGCTTAAGGAATTGCCTCACTTATCCATACACCAATGTCAATTGGTCTTCCCGTCATCATCACCCGTTGGAATTCTCCTTCATAGCTTACTATCCCAGCATACTCCGTTTCCGCCCTCTCATCCTTACATCCTCCAGTTTCTTCAATACTGTAGGTGCTTGCTTGAAGCACCCTTTGTATGCATGCAGAAGCTCGCCAAAAAGGCACTCAGCGCGTGGATGTGTGCTCCCGAATGCTCTTTCCAAGACGTACAAATCAACAGCCCGTTCTTCCTCGTGAACCGCACCGCTCGCCAGGCCGAGATCTATAATGACAATCTCCCCACTAAGCTCGTCGTCTTGACCTAATATTCCTGAAGAAGGTTTCAGCATTATGTTACTCGTCGTCAGATCGCCATGAACGATGCCAATCTTGTGCATGTTGCCGACTGCGACGCCGATTCGTCTCATGAGGTCTTTGAGTCTGACATCGGCTTCGATTCCTTCCGACCTGTTACCCAGCCATTTATTTATATTGATCCGGACGGGCGTGCCTTGTATCCATTCTAGCATTAGCCACCCTGCGGCTTCGTCAACTGCATATACGGCAGGGACGCGGAGGCCATCACGCTGGCACTTGACGAGAATGCGAGCTTCGGATAGAATGCGGTGTTTGGTGAGGCGCCGGTCTAGGATGGGGTGGCGCCAAGGCTTGGGTGGTCGGTATTTCAATGCACAGGGGACATCAGGAGTGAGGTATGTGGTCTTATATAGTCGTCCTTCGGCGCCTTGTGTGATGAGGCATGGAGGGGTTGCGGCGGGATACTCGAGGATTTTGGGGAGAGGAAATTGATGGGCTGAAAGGACAGGTGGCTCTGCCGTCGTCGGAGCGGCCATGGCCTTTGTTGCCCTTGATTCCGCGCTAAATTTCAATTCTGAGGATGTTGTTGGGTCTGAGGACGCAGATATGGTAGGGAAAATGAAACTTGATTACATCACCGAGGGGCGGGATGGGCGGTGTTTCTGCGACGTTTGCCCGCTGGAGGGGCATGGTGGGCATGGTGGGCCGCTGCCAGGCGCGAAAAGGGCCTCGACCAATGACAGCCCGCCAGCAGCGCTAAATCACCGTTGTCCATTGTCTCAGACGATGAGTCTTGAAGTCTTTTTTTGGACTATTCATCGGAGTATTCATCAGTGTCGCAAGACGTCTTCGAACATTGTCGTGGGCAAAACGAATTGAAGGTTGTCTTCGATATTGATGGCTGATATGGACGTATATGGAGACGGCAACAACCAGGCAACTGCTGGTGCTCTATTTTCACTTGCTCCTTGCGAGTCAATTTTTTAAAAAAGAAGGGCATCGGCAGGCAAGCATGGCTGCATTGCATGGTCGCGGCAGCTCCTTGAATCTCGTATTCGGTGCGTCGGCCGCCACCCACTGTGCCGTGATTGTGCCGTGATGGATGTTCGAATTGTGTTATTTCTGAGATGGTCTTTGGCTGCGGCTGCTGCCGGGCCCTTCGCCGTCCCGCCCCTGTCCTGGCGTTGATTGTTATGCGGCTTTGACTTGCAGTCAGCACGGGGAGACGTTTGACGTTGGCATGTTTGATTTTTGCTGTGGTACGGCCTGCCAGTTGTCGGCCTTTATATTTATGACAAAGGGACTATAGTTATATATAGCTTGCTGAGTCTGCTGGAGATGGCCTCGCCTAGCTGTGGTGCCAGCGATGAATGAATTACCTCGCACTCGTATACTGCATCAAGCTTTCTCAAAATTAGCAGAGCAGACAGCGCGCAGACTGACGAATTCTCGTCCTTTGACGTCTCCATCTGCAAGGCTCCAACCTAGGTAGGGCAGATGCATCGCGAGCGCGGATGCAGGGGCAAATGACGCTTGAGCAGCTTGACAGCGTCGCAGCTTGACAAGGGTGGGGGTGACTTTGACTTTGCTGGGATCAAACGTCAACCGGTCCGGTCGGTCTTCCCAGCTGTCAACTCCTGTTCTGGACTTGTCACGCCCACTTGCCCGCCGTAATAAATGTGTGTAAATGTACGGAGTACTCCGTAGGGCAGTAGGTTCGTTCTCATGGTGCGTCTGGTCGGTCGTAGCGCGCTGGATGGCGCCAACCTGCAGATGCAAGTGCTACTAGAGCCCGTCTCGCCTTTGCCTTTCTTTGCCTTTCTTTGCCTTTACATGGCCACTATTGGTAAGTACCAGGTTTTCGTACATAGGGTTTCCTGGCTTCGTGGCCAAAACACTCGCACAAATACAAACAAGCGGCTTGCCGTCCCCATTCGTGGCCCAATCGGGCAGTTGAGGTGCTCCTCCTCTTCCCATCCTTTCCTCACCACTTCTTGATGCTATTTTGCCCTCTCCTCTCATGCGCATCCTGCATATTCGCTGCATCGACTGTGCACGACGGCGCCTTTTCCTTCTCGGCCGAACCATGACACCAGCCAGTCGCGAAGCCATCAGTGTGTAAGCCCTCACCGTGTGCGCATCATCAACCTCTGGTTTACGGGTTACCATGGCCGAGTCAGGCTGGATACAATGGATCGTCATCCTCGTCTTGACCGCCCTCGGTTTGTCTCTTGCTGTCGTCGGCCAGGTTGCGGCCACATACTGGACAGCCTATGTCGAGGCACCGCGGGAGATAGCCACGTTCATTGACACAGTCGACTTTTCCATCCAGGAAAACGAGAGCTATGACCGGGACGTAGCCAAGGTTCAACGCCTCGAAGACAAGATCCGCCTCGGCCAGCTTCTGCGGGAGATTCAGAAGGGAGGGGATGATTTGCGCGAGCAGCTCAACGGCATGGTAGTTTCAGAAGGCGCGACTACCTTGAGGACGAGCGCAAGGTTACTCTGGGGTGCGAAACGACGTCAACTCGAAGACCGAGTTCGAAGGCTAGATCTACTGAGAATGCGATTCCTGGTTGTCTACATGGGCATCATGGCTTCCGTTGTGGACAGGAATCCCCCGCCCCCGCCCCCTCTTCCTAAGGACCCCGAGAAGATTATGCCTTTCACCACCGCCACGAAACCCTCGCTCAAGAAGTCCTTTACCGAGAATGCTGTGAAGCGACCGCCGCTGAGAAGACTTACTACCCAGGCTATAGGCCACCAGGAAAACGTCATTACTCCTCATAGAAAGGGCTGGGCAGGTGTCGTGGAAGAGTTGCAAACGTCGCCGCGAATGCAGCAGCGTCATGCTTCAATAGAGCTCGCCATGGCGCGGACGACTCCATAGCGATCAGCAGCCATCCATTCATTGTCCTGTTTCGCAGAGCGAGACTTCGCTTCAGACGTCCTCTGCAGCTGCACATCCCGATGTGTTGTCTGGCAAGGTCACGACATAAATTACGATGAACCATTATGTACAGATGCAATAAAAGTGGCAAGGATAAACAGCATTGTCAATATCTGGAGCCGGGGTGGCGAAAATACAGATTGGCGGCATGGACGAGCGTTACGACTTATTATGGATAGCTTGGGAACGTGCTTATGAAGCATGATTGTACGATGGAACGGCGTTTGTCTCGGCATTCCTTTTGGTTGACTCTTTTGAATTTCAAGGAATCACCGACTACTATTGACGGGATTGGTTCAAGTCTGGAGACTTGGGTTCGAAGACTAGGCTAGGCTTCAGTTTTCTTTGTCTTTCTTCTTTGTCACGTTTACTTAGATAGGATACCCCCGTTTCATTTTTCTCTTGAGGCGTGGTCGTGGTTTTTTTAGTTTTTATAGCTTTGATATTTTAATTCATGAAGGCAATTAATCCACTCTGACACCCATTAGCGTATGTAACAATCCCGTATTCCGCTCGGTTTTGGCGCAGTCTCATTATGCTTTGCGCACAAAAATGTGACGGAAAAGAAGACCCCAGACAACATGATCAATGACCTTCCACGTCGTCTGGCCCTGTGCCATTTCTCTCGCCCACTGTTAGTCGTCATTAGCAATGCGCCGCTGAGTCGGTAGAAATATGCAGCTTACCGTCGAGAGCAACCAAAAATCGACTAACACAATTATAAGCCGCAACCTTGGGCAACTCAAGTCAGCAAAAATTGTACACTAGAATCTTTTATACGGCAACCCACAGTTCCTGTAATTTCCACCATCTCTCTATCGTCAAATAGGCCTTTCAACTTGTTAAAGGTCTCGTCCCTGACTTGGACATTCCTGGTCATCTCATCTGTGTAGACTAGTACGGCCCATTGCTTTTCACTGAGCTCAGCAGGCTTCTCGAGTCCCGCCAATTCCCTCTCCTGCTTGACTGCCTCGAGACCTTTCTTGCTCACGCCTGCCTCAATTGCGAGCGGAGCATGGTGCTTCCACTCATACCATGCTCTGTTGCACACTGCTACGCGGGAGATGGCAAGCTCTCGAAGGTCGGCGGCCAAGTTAGTTTTTGAGCGTACTGCACCGAGGAAAGAATTCCAGCCGTCGGCGAAGGGCGGCGAGTGTAGTAGGGCAAGATCAAGGGGCTGGAGAGGTCGTGGCGCCCGACGCTGTTGGATGCGCTGGACGATTTCGGCGTCGTGGGCCGTGGAAGCTGGAGGGGGATCAGGGACGTATGGGATTCTCATGGTGGAAACGTAAAAGCAGGCTTTGCGGAACGAGGTACAAAATGAAGATCAATTAGGTGACTTATGAAGTTATTGATTCCAGACGTTAGGATAATAGCGCATTGAATCAAGATGAATTCCTGAATACGGATCTTTCACGAGAGCCGATCTGGCATGGAAATGTCGGAAGGGCGGCGGGGTCGTCGGATGAGTGCATGGATCCACCTGGAAATGGTCATGGAAAAATGGCAATGCAGCAAGTTTTGTTGTTCTTGTCGAAGTTGACGTGAATAACAGGCGCTGCGCGACTGCCTAGAGCGTTAAAGTTTTAATCGACATGATAGAAGCAGTGTCTGCTGAGACATCTGCCGAATACAGAGATAAGTGTGCGCGTAGTCAAGACAAATCTCCTATCCCCTTGCTCAGGCGGCCTTGTATTACGTACCATAGAGTCATTGCTAGGCAGCAGTGCTCGAGTTACAGGCACCTGACTCATTTCACGACGAGTTGAATGGTGTTGTTTCCATCATTGCTCACCGTGGTTTAAGACCTTTCCCACGTCAGGGTGAGCTGACAACCGCTGGACGGAAAAGCAAATCCCAGACATCAGACGGCTTTCATCAAAAATATGCCGTCGTAATCGAGGCAAAATTAAATATTTAGATGCAAGTCATTCGGGTGCCATCTCCGTTTGATGACGCAAACCCACCGTCGTTGAGGAGTAGCAGGAACATGGACGCGTCAACGCGTGTCACGTGATAGCTAAGCTCGAGCCTGCTTTGAGGTTCGCCCATTTACGCGACGACTGTTTCTCGCGTCGCTCGTCGCAACGAAGCATCCACAGCCCCATCAGTCATCTCCTACAAGGCTATTTGCATCTGCATCTGCCTTTGTCCGTTCATTCTGTTGAACCACCATGGCGGACATCAAGATTGATAGCAAGCTCTTCCAAGAGCGAATCTCGCATTTTGCGACCGCATGGAAGAATGACCTCCGATCCAAGGATGGGCTCTTCGGTGGAGCTTCCTCAATCGTGGTGATGATGGGCAAGATGGAGGAAATTCCTGGATTTCACAAGAACAACGCAATGCATGTGAGTGCAACCACGAAGTGAATCTATTTTTTTCTTTTGCGAGCTGCAGAACATGAGCTTGATTGACAGAGTGTAATTTTAGTTTTGGCTCCTTGGATACGAATTCCCGACCACTCTCATGCTTCTCACGGTGGACACGTTGTATGTGCTTACCACGCAAAAGAAAGGTATGAATGGTTGCCTTACGAATCGCATTCGATCTTTAGAAAGACTTACAGCTAGTAGCGAAGCACCTGGATCAGCTCAAAGGCGGCCGATTTCCCATCGAAGTTCTGGTTCGTGGAAAGGACGCGGCTGAAAACGAGAAGCTCTTTGTCACAATCGCCGACAAGATCAAGGCAGCAGGGGTAAGGAAAACTTTTACTCTCATGTCAACTCCACTGATATTGGCTAACATGCACGCGCGCACAGGATAAAGTTGGAGTTATCGCTAAAGACACATCTAAAGGACCTTTCGTCGATGAATGGAAGAAAGTTTTCTCCGAACAATGCAAAGGAGTGGAGGAGGTCGACATTTCAGCTGCACTCTCTACAAACGCATTCTCAGTGAAGGATGAGAACGAACTACGTGCAATGCGAACGGCTTCAAAGGCCTGTGTTGCCCTCATGACGCCCTACTTTCTTGATGAAATGTCCAATATTCTCGATAGCGAGAAGAAAGTCACACACTCTGCGTTGGCTGAAAAGGTGGATCGAAAACTTGACGACACCAAATTCTGGAAAACCGTTGAGCTACCCAACAGAGGCAAGCTTCCGTCAGACTTTGACGCCAGCCAGCTGGACTGGATCTTAGGACCTGCCATCCAGAGTGGTGGCAAATACGATCTCCGGTTTGCCTCAGAAGCAAATAATGATAACTTGCACGCCGGAATCATCATTGCCGGACTCGGTCTGCGATACAAGTCATATTGCTCCACGATTGCGCGAACATATCTTGTCGACCCCAACAAGGCTCAGGAGAGCAACTACAAGTTGCTACACATGATCCACAATAATATTATCAAAGAAATTCGCGACGGGATGTCAGCCAAGGACGTCTATAATAAGGCTCTGAATTCGATCAGGATCAAGAAGCCAGAAATGGAGAAGCACTTTCTTAAAAACGTTGGCTGGGGCATCGGTCTAGAGAATCGAGACCCTACTCTTGTTCTTAATGCAAAGAACAACCGCATCTTGAAAGACGGAATGACTCTGGTTATTCACACTGGGTTCCAAGATATTGATAATCCTCAACCCCAGGATAAATATAGCAAAGTATATTCTCTGGTATTGACAGATACCATTCGAGTTACCACCAACGAACCTGTCGTCTTCACTGCCGAATCACCTACCAGTGCTGACGCGAACTCATTCTTTTTCAAAGACGACGAAGAAGCCCAACCGACACCTAAGAAGGAGAAAAAGGACTCGAGAGTTGGTGCTGTGGCTACCAAGAACATTACTAGCACTAGACTGCGCTCCGAACGAACAACTCAGGTCGATGACGACGCCGAAAATAAGAGAAGAGAGCATCAGAAAGAGCTTGCCATGAAAAAGCAGAAGGAAGGTCTGGCACGCTTCGCGGAGGCAACTGGCGACAAAAACGGAGCAGAAGTCAAGAAGTTCAAGCGCTTTGAATCATACAAGCGCGACAACCAGTTCCCTTTCAAGGTGAAGAACCTAGAAGTTGTTGTTGATTCAAGAAATAATACAGTCATCTTGCCCATTATGGGGCGACCTGTCCCCTTCCATATTAACACAATTAAAAACGCCAGCAAGAGCGATGAAAACGACTTTTCATTCTTAAGAATCAATTTCTTATCTCCAGGTCAGGGTGTGGGCAGGAAAGATGACCAGCCTTTTGAGGATGCTTCGGCGCACTTTGTGCGAAGTCTGACATTTCGATCTGCAGATGGGGATAGATACAGTGAGATAGCGACTCAAATCTCCAACATGAAGCGAGATGCTGTCAAAAAGGAGCAGGAGAAGAAGGATATGGAAGATGTTGTTGAACAAGACAAGCTAGTCGAAATCAGAAGTAAGTCTTTTCTTCCCTCTCCGACCATCCCATGCTCCTATGGAAGAAGATCTCAGCAATATATGCTAATCACAATGAAATCCAGATCGTCGACCTGCTGTGCTGGATAATGTATACATTCGGCCAGCTATGGAAGGCAAGCGTGTTCCCGGCAAGGTTGAGATTCACCAAAACGGCATTCGTTATCAGTCGCCGCTGAATGCCCAACATCGAGTTGACATTCTGTTCTCCAACGTCCGCCATCTGTTCTTTCAGCCTTGCGCTCACGAATTGATTGTGATTATTCACATTCACCTCAAGGACCCTATCATTGTAGGCAACAAGAAGAAGACAAAGGATGTGCAATTCTACCGCGAAGCAACAGACATTCAATTCGACGAAACTGGCAATAGGAAGCGAAAATACCGTTATGGGGACGAGGATGAATTTGAGGCTGAACAGGAAGAACGCCGACGACGGGCGGAATTGGACAGACTGTTCCAGGGCTTTGCGCAAAAGATTGCTGAAGCTGGGCGCAGTGAGGGTATTGAAGTTGATATGCCCATTCGAGATCTGGGTTTCCACGGCGTGCCCTTCCGAAGCAACGTCTTTATTCAACCAACAACAGATTGTCTCATGCAAGTGGTTGAACCTCCATTTATGGTTATCACGATTGAGGATGTCGAAATTGCTCACCTGGAACGTGTTCAGTTTGGTCTCAAAAACTTTGACATGGTCTTCGTGTTTAAGGATTTCACGCGGCCGCCATACCACATCAATACGATCCCCGTTGAGTATTTAGATCAAGTGAAGGATTTCCTCGACTCCTCGGATATTGCGTACAGCGAAGGGCCCCTCAACTTGAACTGGCCAACCATCATGAAGACAGTCACAGCTGACACCCATCAATTCTTTGTCGATGGAGGCTGGGGTTTCTTACAGGAGAATTCAGACGATGAAAACGCTGACGAAGAATCGGAGGAAGAGTCTGCATTTGAGATTGACGACGATGAACTAGACGAAGCGTCGGAATCGAGTGAGGAAGGCTCTGATTTTGGCAGCAATGTCAGCGACGAAGATGACGACGATGCAGATCTGGACAGCGACGATGAAGGCGAAGATTGGGACGAAATGGAGAAGAAGGCCAAGAAGAGAGACCGAGAAAGCGGGCTGGTTGACGAAGACCGTGGAAGCAAGAAGAAGCAGAGAAAGCGTTGAGTTGATTTGTTGAACAGTTAAGTTCTCGTAACTATCACGAGCGGAGTTTGTTGAGAACCAGGTGAAAATCATGGAATACTCATTGATCGTATTGTAACACATTAGGAGATTAATCAAGTGGAACAGATCTTATTGCGTAATTCCCATCATAAAAGCTTGCTCGCACCCGGCAATAATGACTAACAAAACGCCTACATTACTAGTTGGAAGACCAAAAAAAAAAAAGACAACCCAGTTTGCATCCAAAGCCCAGAATCACCTCCCAACGGGGATTCCATCCTTTTCGTCTCCCTGACGTTTAGTTGTTCCTGCTTGCCTAGCGGCAGTGACCTTGAATACGTTCCGTGACGGTAAAGCGCTACTTCATCTCCATCCGAGTTATACTGTACAACTGTTTCTTTCTAACAATCCCCCTTGAAACATGGTTCTCTTGTGAAGTGCTCCTTTTAGTCCCACTCTCGCAGAGCCCAGGCCGGCTGTGAGGGCGGTATTTCCGCGCTTACAGAGGGGAAGATACGATGAGCATGGGCATTGGCATGGGCATGGGCATGCGTATCCGGACGAACCGTCTAGGAATCGTGGGGATGGACCTCGCGACCTGTGGCCATGGCTGTGCTGGGGCCAGAGGGCTTGGAAGCAGGGGCGTTGTTCCATGACAGATAGGTGTGGTCGCCGAGTTTCCTGCCGTGGTACTAGGTAAGTTGGGGGGGAAACGGGAGGGATTCGTGTCTGCTAGAGGTGATTGTGGGGATGGGACGTACCTTGGGCGGATGAGATGGGTGGCTGTGAAGATGGCACCGAGGAGGATACATACTCCACCGACGGCAATGTAAGCGATGCCGAGGAAGTTGTTGCGTCCGCCCATGACGGTTCGGGTGGTGATGAGGACAGACTTGGTTCCCTCGTACTCATCTGTAGGGAAGACTGTAGCTGGGGTTAGCATGATTGGATGGGTTGGGGGGAAGGAGGTCGTGCGGGAGGGAAGTTGGTAACAGACAGTAATCAATGGCGATCTGGTACGTGCCGGCGACCATGGGGTTGCTATCGTTGCGTTTGTACAGCTTGGAAAAGGTGGGGAGGCCAGCGGTACGCATCCAGACCTGGAAGGCCTCCCAGGTCTTCAGATCCGGCGGCTGATTGTCCTCGGTGTAGTTGTTGGGATACGCCTTGGCCCAGTTTGGTGGAGGCAATATTTCGGACCACTTGTAACTGGTCTTTCCGTAGAGCTCCTTGTCGCTGTTCCATGCAATTCCAGACGTGCTCATGTTGTAAGGTATGGCGTCTTTGGCTCCGGGTGCGCTTATCCACATGGGGTCTCCGATAGAATCATTGAACATGGAGTTGGCAATCAGACCGCAAGGATAGTATGGCTTGTTGGTGCCGTTGTTCATGGCGCCGTACAAGGGGTCGCATTTTGAACCGGTGATGTCGCTGTAGGAGCGTGCGTTGCCTTTAAGCTGGTCGAGGTCGCAAGACTCGGCGTATCGACGATGGTTCTGGTAGAAGTTTGTGAGGTGATAGTAGAGCAAGACCGGTGGCCCCATGCTCTCGGGGGTCGTGAATTGCAAGTAGCAGCGGTCACCTTTCGTGACCACGCGGTTGTACAGCGTGATGTTGATGTTCTTCTCGACGGCCCACTTGGCGTTGACGGAACCGTTCTTGTTCTTAAAAGCCGTGTCCACGGCACCGGCGGGCATGGGATTGAATTCGCTCTTGGTATAGTCACCTCCGTCTTTTAGACAGTTTGTGTAGTCCAGCTTGATCTCTTGGACCTACGCCGGAGCCTCTGTCAGTGACATGCACAGATGGCAGGTTGGCTGTGTCTAGTCTCACCTGTGAACTGGCGTACAGTAGCAAGCCACCGATGGGCGCGAATATGACGCCGATAGTGAAGAACAAAGGCAGAACGGTCTTGGGCGTCAATATAGGTCTGTAGTAATACGGGTCAGATAAGATGTTGTTTTGTGAATATGGAGAAATAGCGGGCAACCACAGAACGTACTGCCATGCTTTCAAGCGCTGCTGGCGGAAGGCCGTGTCTAGGATGTTGCGTTAGTATTGCGGCATCCAAGTGAGATTGCACAGCGAAGAACTATGTTTGATCGCGACGATATCGCGGTGATGCGCCGTCGGAGTGCACTCACTTGGTGGTCTGCGACTCTTCTGCTTCTCCGGCTGCTTCGGCGTCGATTCGTGGGAGTCGATGGACTCGGTTTGACCGACTCCGCGCTGTGAGTCGGACATGGCGGGCTGAGTCGACTAAAGGGTACTCGATTCGAAGTGTCGTCGACCAGAGGCAATGTTTGAAGACGGTATCAATGGTCTACCTGATGTTGGTAGAGTAGGGGTTGACGTGAGACGCTGTCCGAGCGAGCCTGTCGCTGGAAACACGATGCCAGGCCGAAGGTGCAGGCGCAGGACGTGGCTGGTGCGTGCGGATGCGTGGCTGTGTGGCTGTGTGGGCCTCAGCCAGAACATAGAGTACTTTCTTATGCGAAGTTATGTTGACAATCATAATTCATTGGGACGGAGAAGGCGCAGTCTTGATGATTCGTAAGTCTGTAACGGGCCACTGGGTAATGCTATACAGCCAGCTGGTAATTCTATATACTGCCTATTCTAACTATAGGTATCCAGGTAGGGCATTGCGTATGAATCCACGTTAAGCCGTTGAAACGTTCGAATGCTGTAATGCTAGGAAATGTCTGGCTCGAAGAATGCGGAATGATGAGTCAATCCTAGCTCAAGGTAGGAGAACGGGTGTATTGCGGGTGCTCCTGAATGACTCTTGATTGTCTAGATCTTGGGTAGTACAGCGCATTTTGTTGGTTAAGTAGCCATATTAATATCGATGTGCGCTACTGGCGGGGCCAATGCGTTCATATCTGGAGAAATGTGCGAGGTATTGTCAACAAGATGTCTGGTAATTTGTATTGGGAAGGTACTGCGTTTTCATGCGATCTAGGCTTAGGTGCTGCTGCGCGTTAGTAACGTACTTGATAGGCTGAGATGGAAAAAAAAAAAAAAAAACCTTGTACATGGCAGTTTAAAGTAGCAGAGGCAGCACCTATAAAGTCTATCAAGAGCTTGAAGGAGTAATAAGAATAATAGAAACTACCGTTATTGAAGGAACGACGTTCCAGGCTCGAGCTCTAGCTCGTGTCTCAGAACAGGGCCAGGAAGGGAGGAGTGCACCCGCTATACCGGGGCTATACCAGGTCCTTATGGCATAGGGCAAGGATAGAGAGGTGGAGAGGAGAAGAATTAGGGACAGCAATAAAGTTACATTAATAGTTATATCAACATCCTGCACGCCACCTGGTGGATGACGGACGCTGTGTTGTGTTGTTTGCACTCCAGAGTCCATCCAGACTGATGACGAGTCGACGACCATCTCGGTAGGTGGGTTGTTCCGCACGTCTTGGATCTCGTACCTCGTTGGTTCAAGCGCTTCCGCTTCCGCTTGTTGATGTCACTGCATGTGGGCAACTGGTGTCTGGTCTGGTTTATTCCTTCTTACGGCCTTCTGTGGCCTTCCATTCCTTCATGTTCCATTCATTCCTCCTTGTCCCCAGCGAGGCGCAGTCCTGCAGACTCCACGACCATCAATCAGCTCATAGCTTCCTGCACTGTCTCGGCGTGCCCTAGCCAGCCTGCATTATCACCCTAGTGACTTTTTAACTAAGACCTTGGTCATCCTACCCCTGGCGGGTTGTATGAAGATCTGGTCTTAATTAAAAAGTCAACTAGTATTACTCCGTAGTGACAACAAAACGTGGAGATGTTCGATCCCCCGGACGAAATCCGAGCGCACCAGCGCCTCATGCTCCAGGCGAAGCGGCACAATATTTCTGCGTGTTAGGCGCCACTCTTTTTAAACACGAAGTCTTTTTCGTTTTCATCCGAGGAGTTGCTGTTCTAGGCTTTTTTCTTCTTTGAGTGAACAAGCCTCGTCTACTCCATCTTTGATAGATCCGTGCCGAAGCGAGGTCTGCCTCATACCTGCCACGCCACGTACCTTTGTTGAGCCACTTGGCGAAATCGTCAATTTTACTAGCGCTCATCTTCATCAGAGAGCTAGAAAAAACTTAGCGCTTCATTTCGCTTCTTCACAGCTCCCTGCAGCCTAGAGCGAGACCAGCGTCATCGGGAAGGGTGTGGATTAATTCATACTCCTATTTCTCATGTGGTGTGCTTTG
This sequence comes from Atkinsonella hypoxylon, assembly GCA_000729835.1. NCBI lineage: Eukaryota > Fungi > Ascomycota > Sordariomycetes > Hypocreales > Clavicipitaceae > Atkinsonella > Atkinsonella hypoxylon. The sequence goes on along the minus strand of JFHB01000083.1, from coordinate 18,491 downwards.
TCCACAACGGAGGATAAAGAGAACCGTGAAGCCTTCACTTACTTGCCTTTGTTCATCTCTCTTGCTGATTCCTGTAATATTTCAGGCGACCAGGCGATCAGGCAACTCTTTGATCTTCTAGTGCCCTTGAGGCCATATCCTCTTCCAACAAGACTGCCCATTTCCACGCTAGTTTCAATTTGCTGCCACCCAAATGATATTGCGATCGTCCTTATAGGACAGTTAGGAAGCGTCAAGGACTATACATACTCTCTTTCCTGAGACCATCACACATATATCGATAGCAATGCCCCAGCGACCTCAAGCACGATCAAGAAATAACACTGTGTCTTCTTCCACCATTCCACAGATTGAGGTCGAGTTGCCTTCTCAAGCTGCAAGTATGAGACGACAACCCAGGGACACGGGGTTTCCAGAACCTTTCCACAATGGTAAGCCAATACATGGCTCTTAGGATCGCTTGGACTAAAACATTTGACACTTAAGTTACAGGCCCGAATACTACCTGGCCTCACCCTGAAGCAGACCTTTCACCAAATGCTACATTATCCTATGAGGATGTGTCCACTGAGCGAATATTGAAGAGGCACCGACTGTCATTTTTGAACAAGAATAAACGAACTGTCAGCCACGGAACCCTCAACCCTCAGTCCGAAGCGCTGCATAGTATCCTTTCACTCTCAATGCTTAACTTCGATGGCGGACACAAACAAGCTCATCATGTATCCACTACGTCGACGACCAGCCTTCGACTTTCAAAGGATGGCGGAGACAGTGTCCACTCCAGTTTTAAGAAAGGTGAGGGTGACACGCCGCCAACATCACCAGACGTGTCAGAACACCAACACAAATCAGGTCTGCTCAGTAGGTGGAAGCGGAACTGAGCAAAGACAAGGAGAACCTGAGCCTAACAAGCGTATTCTGGCAATTTGATTCACGACATTACGATCGCACATTATTTCATTCGACAGGTTTTAGCGATGGAGTTTTATGGATATATCTGGGCTGCTTACCTACGACACGACGTGTGGAGAAGATTGTGTTTTGCGCGAGAGATAAACCGGCGCCCATCACAAGGCTGATGTTTACAGGTTTATTTGTCATGTACGGGCATTTGTAAATGTCAGAATGCGTCAAGTCGGATAGAAGCTTCACTTTTTTGGGCAAATACCACGAGACTTGCCTCTCGATTCTTCAGTTATGCCAAATCCTGTAAAGCAGCGTTCAAAACTTGAAATGTTTCATTTATCACATGAGATCTTTTCAGCTACCGCGATACGTAGTATAGCTATAAGGGCTCAGCAACAAGGGTACATGATAATGCTGTCCCTTCTGAACCCTGAACACGATGACTACCTCGGGGAAAAAAGTGTTCTCTTCTCCAAAATACCCTGCCGTGTCGAAGCGCAGCGTCCAGGTTGAGGGACCGTCTATCTGGCCAAGGACATGGTCCAATTTTTGCACAGGAACCTCGCCAGCAGACTTGTCAGAGATGATGCAGGGCTGCCACACCTTGATACGACCGTCCTCGTCGGTTGTGGATTCGAAAACCGTGGTAGGAGGGTTGCCGCCCTCGAGACGTACACGGACAGACTTGGCGGGCCGTCCGACCGTCGTATCGAGGATGTGGCAGGTGATGGGGTCTTTGGCGGCCATGGTAGGATGCTTGCGTGTGTTATGGGGTGTTTGGTCAAAAAAAAAAAATCGGGAATTCGGCAAAGGGAGATGACGTATTGCGCAGGGCAGTCAAGGGGTCTGGCGGCAAGTGCTGCGAGCTCCGGCTACAGTATGGAAATTCGAAGGCAGGTGATGAGTGTGTCTGTGTGACAGGACTGAAGCCAAAGTTGTAACTTGATAACTAGTTAGGATCAACTTCATAACGGGGGTTGGAAGGGAAGCGCAGTTGGCCGTGGTGGGGCTCGACCAGCTCAAATGATTCGTCCGGTCCGATGTTCTGAGCTTCACCACGTCCTTGCAAATTGAGACGTTTAGATAGTAAACAATCATTAAACAATGGTATATGTACGTCCTCCATATCTCACGCTGTGCCGTATTGAAATTTCATCCAAGGAACCACAGCTCCATCTCTTCCTCAGTCATCGTGGCCTCCCCTCCCTCAGACGCGGGGCTGGTTCCAATCCGAGTTCATGAAGTATTGCGTAAAACTACCAGGCGATTCTTCGCTCACGGGGCCCAGAGCCAGAGGGCCGAGTTGCGGTGCAGACGAGGCTATCGAGGAACGGGGCCGACCGAGCTCGGATTGACGATGGTCCAGGTCCCAGCGTCCCCGGGTGGGAATTGTCATTATGACTTCCTTGTGCTTCTCGGAGAAGAGGATTCTCCAGAGTGATTCGTCTCTTTGGCGCCATTGTATGCAGCGGATGAGGACGATGATGAGGGTGATGAGTGCGAAGGCGGCTGGTTCAATTTCAAATCAGCCATTACGTCGCGGTCGGCGCCGCCCTCGATTTCTTTTCTCTCTCCAAATTTGCAAAACACGATGGTAGGTTCCCATTGTCATGGTGAAGGGAGGTCTCTTACCCAGGACTACGCCCGCTATCCCTAACATCTCAGCTGTGGTGAGACCCCCTCCAGTTGCTTTGCTCTTGTCCATGCTGATGCTGATGCTTGATGCGGCCGATGTTGGAGTAGACGGTCCGTGGGCGGTGCCCATACCTGGAGTTGTTGCTGTGCTCGACGAGGTCCCTGAGGATAGCCTTCTGGGGGTGAATGTTGGCTGCACGGTTTCCGTCTTGGTGGTCGTCGTGATGGATGGGGTACGCACATCGCCTGGTGTCCTCGCCGGGATTTGCGATGCTAGCGCTGAGTTCTTTGGTTCTGGCACAACGTACAGGACATCGAAGCTGGTGTAAGTGGTTGCTATGGCCGGGACGTCAGCCGCAGAGGCGAGGCCCGTCGCTAATGCCCCATCTGGGTTGTGCGTCGAAGAGGGAGTCGTCGTTCTCCGCGAGACGGTAAGTGGCGAGGTGAAGACTTGCTTACGCAGGGCCTGGCTCCGAATGGGCATGACTTCACCGAGCGTTGCAGGCATAATGACAAAAGGGAAAAGAGATGGATTCCTATGTAGCAGGTTTGATAACTACCAAGAGACCGCAGTCACTTTGCGAACCCCATGTATCTTTTTTCAGATAACCATTCAAGAATTTCTAAAAAGAAAAGAAAAGGAAAGAAAAGAAACAACAAGGGAAAATGCCAAAATGGAGAGGCTAGGTGCTCAGCTAAGGTTATCCAAGAATTCAGAACAACCTTTGTCTGCCACCGAGCTTCAAGTTCCTCCACATTTGCCTGCGCCTAGCGACGTCGCAAAATGTTACAGAGTAGCGCCTTGCCAATTACTGGATGGTCGACCCTCGGGATTTCCATCTCGTTGTTTGTTTTTGGAAATTGGGTATTATCTATAGCCTTGATTTCAAGTGAGACTTGTCGGCCCCCAGATCGATCGAGAACTAGTCCAAACTTTAAAAGGTCTAGATACGGTGCTCGTGGTGCTGGAGTCGCTTTTTTTTTTTTTTCATTATTTAAGATACGGCGTCTGCTAGTTGGTGAGATGTATAATTCGTGGCGTGGAAGAGCCCCTGGTACGCTTTTTTCGTAGGTGCTTGGAGCACGGGCTTATGATCCTGGGCAGACTCAGACTCTGTTGATTCCGCATTTGGTCGAGGACTTTGGAAAGGAAGAAGAGCTTCGTTGGCGGTTTATTCTGATTGGCCCGTCAATCAATGTCGGGGGTTAAGTTAAGAGCGGTGGGACCAGACCCGACCAGACCCGTCGACAGTAACTAAACTAACTACCGCCGGGCATTTTACGATCCCGCCACATCGCGAATCCCACAATTTTTCCAACGCCGCAAGTATGCATGCAGCTACCCACGGTGCCACCCATTGATGATGAATGTGGAGCATGTGGAATTCGCGACGGCGGCATCGTGGAGACAACGCCGGAATCCCAACAACTGAGGAACCGACCAATGGCCGTTTGCGAAGCCGGAAAGATCTCTGTACACTGGCATCGGGCATCGGCATCTGTAATGGCAATCCCCCAGCGAATCGTTCAATGCTGCCACCAAAATGTGATCAAGGCTGGCCCCATCCGAAGCACTAGTCTGTGACCCGTGTACGAGAGTCGATCGTCTTGGCTGGCCCCATCTCCGGCAGCGATCCAAATGCGGAGGGCTGGTTTGCACATGGCTCTTTTGAGGAAACGCTAGTCTGTCCGTGATTATGGTGGACAGCCGATCGTTTTTTTGAGAAAATGGAAAAGTGAACTCTAATTGAGCTGAGTTGTGAATAGCTTTCAGAAGTGCTGGGGTTGAGGTGACGGCAGGTCTATTCCTTCCACTTATCGCAGAGTTTACATTGTGACTTCTTTTATCCGGCTCAACAGAAATTACATTTGTGACTTCTTGATGAGGTTGAACAGAGCGCTTGCCATGCTTGATCGGATGGGGGCCCGGAAAGCTCACCAGATGCCGTACCGGTTTGTGGTGCAGGTGAGCATCATGCATTCAGGATACTCAAGACGCCAGTGCTGGAGCGATTCGATTCGATTCGATTCGATTCGATTAGGTTATTGTGTGCTGGTCGTCCAGTAGCCATGGAGTCTGCATCAGTAGGTCGCTGCCTTGTATAACTGGCCGATACCCTCGCGAGGGAGACTGGACTCCAGGATGCGCAAGCTCTCTTGAACAGATAACCCAGAACGGAGCTAGCGCTCAGATCTGAATGACTGCATCTTCAGCTTATTACAAGCTTCTACATGTATTGGGCGGGGACTCAGAGAAGCAGACGGCAGATGAGCGGAATAATGCGTGATGAAAGTTGACCTGGTAGATGCTTCTCCTTGCGGGTATGGTGGGTATGGTCGTGCGTCTTTGCCAGGTCTACTGGACGGATGCTTTACTTGATGTTGCGGACGATGGCTTGTGTCGCTGTTCCTGAAAATCCCAAACTGAGATGTTCTAAATCTTGATTCCACATGTATGGGCAGCAACGTGACGACAACTTCTCCCACGGATGATTGGCATCCACGAAAGTTTTGAAACTCATGCGGTCCGTCTTCTTAGAGAGATTTCGTCCTCTCTTGATTGGGCCAGTCTGGGACAAAGCGATGCGCGATACCAGCCTCTGTCGATGTATGTAATTCGAGCAATCCGCGAGTTTGTTGGATGGTAAGCGCATAGCAAGAGCCCGTTTGGCAGATTGGAAAATCTCGCCAACCCCCTTGCAGTTAGTTATGCGTCTCAAATCAGCTCAAGGTGGCGCGCGGTCATGTCATGTCTGACCCAGGTAGATTTTATTTTCAAGAAAATGCTCTGCGGAGGTGAACAAGTTCCGCGGGAATAAGATGGAAATCACCTGCCATGGCATTTCGAGATCTCATTTGTCATGACTATCCACGGTTCATGCTGACAGCGCGCTGTCATTGGGTCATTCATTGATTGCGGCGTTTGTCTAGCTTGGCTGCTCTGGGCTCCCTGGGTACATTCAGCTGGTCCGCCGGGCACCATAAGCTAGCTAGGTTGCTAGCTAGCTGGGTGAAGGGAGCTAACGAGGGTCTTTGAGAATTTGCGCCGGAACGATCACCAGGACATGTTACGGAGTAGAGATGATTTGAGGTGCCTCTCGTGCCTCTCGTGCCTCTCGTGCCGCTGGTGATGCTCAACCGGCGGCGTTATCGCCAGGGGTATGGAGGGATTGAACTTCTCGCCATGGAGTACTCTGAATGGGCTGGGTGTAGAATGTAGAGGCTCAGTCCGGTTGAGAATCTGAATCTGAAGCAAAACACAGAGGAAAGGTAAGCAATACAATTGCTGAAACTGGGTGGCCGCACCAGGATCGCACCCTCGCCCCTGGCATCTCTCTCATCTCTCTCATCTCTCCCATCTCTCTCCGGCGAGATTAGCGAGAATGAAAAGGAGAAAAAGGACGCGGGCAACAAGGATCCAGGAACACCGGCCGCTCGTTCACAGAACTTCTCTTGCAAATCGACAGGCAGTCGGGCAGGGCAATTCACCTGCGCAAAATGTGCCGCAATACCTTCCAGATCCGATCCGTCATGCTCTTCAAGCCCCAGTGCAACAGGGTGCACACGCTCACTCGCCAACCAGATGGACAACGACGTGTGCCCGTGTCCGCGTGTTGCGTTCGACGCCGCAAAAGCGATTGGCGTGAGCCAAGATGGTTGGTCCACGGAGAAGGAAGCACGTCACGTTTCATGGGGCCTTCGCCTTCGTGACACCGTCAAGAAACTTGACGACCAACACCACGCCTAAACTACCTAGGTCTTACCTCCCAAGCGCCAAGCAGCTTTTTTTTTTTTTTTTTTTTTCCCGGAGCGCTGGTGGGATTCACGCGCCGACCCAAATGCTACCATGGATGTGCCAACCTGCCACTTTTGCTAACTAAACCCTTGGATTTTTTTTTTTTTTTTTCCCTTCTGCGATTTCGGGCTGCCCCCGGTAAAAGTCTTGTGTGTTTGGTCACTCGGCTGCCATGTACATGATTTGATCACGGGGGAAAAAAGGGGCAGCGCAGGCGGCACTGGGAAAACAGATTGCTTCGACGCACGGCTTGGACTGGGCTGAGGCGATTCGGGGCAGATGGCGTATGAGAGCAGAGACGGTTGGCTGGTATTCACCTTTTGCGTGTGTACAGACAGCCGCAGGCGACGCGAGTCGCTGTCGCTTGGGTGATGGATGAGTGATGCGGGCCGAATGGAACGACCAGGTTCTGCAGAGTCAAGTTATATAATATAGTTCATTCATGGACCGGGGGAGGGAGGAAAAGCGAATCTCGCTGCCGCTGGGTTCGGCCGCGGAATGAATGGGTCCAGGGTCCAACCTACAACCTGCAACGTGCAACGGGGGCAGCAGCATGGAATCAAGATTAAATTAGATTAAATTAAATTAAATAAATCATATGCGATTGCGATTGCGATTGCGATTGCGATGGCACCTGCCTGCCCCCACTACGCGGTGTCATCCGTACTCCGTGCTCCGTACGTACGTGCATATGAAGGCGTGGACGTATCACCAAAGTGGGGCCCGCTCCGTCAAAGGAGATTTCTACCGCTTCCGAAATCTCAAACCGCTTCCCAGCTAGACTGACTCTATGATCAGAAACCCGATCCTTTGGTCCTGGCATAAGCACAACGTTTCGACACCACCCCTTGGCATCTTCCCCAGATGATGCAGGTCTCCAGAAGCAGGTATGTCTCCGTCCCAAGTGCATGGACGACAGCCATGTCACGAACTAGCTAGTCAGTTTTTTAACTAGATTGCTATATTCATATCCGCCTACAAATTTCACCCTGCGATGAAAAGTTTGCGAAATTCAATGCACAAAGCGCGGCCTTGGGTATTCACCACCATCTACCCTGCGACTCAGTGCCCCTCTTGTACAGCTGGAGTCCAACGTCGCTGAGTCGTAGACCTTGCTCTCGACCATGGCACTCAAAGGCCAGGACTGGGAACCAAAACGACAGAGTTGCCCAAATCCCTCCGTGCTGGACAGCCCACATCGCACGTGTCCCATGCCTCTTGATTCGGCCCTTTCGTCAGGAGGCGTGTCGTTCCTGCGGCAGCGTTGCATCGTTCCATCAGGACGTCTTGTCACCGGCAGAGCTGGACATGCTTGCTTTCTCTTGCTTCCATGCCCCAGGCAGGCTGTGTCTTGAACGTTGGAATGACTGGGGGACTGGCTCCTCAAAGCTCGACCTCAAGACCTCTTCCAGGTGGGGAGCTGACAATTTCATCAACGCCATAAATCATGCGGTGATTGGGGGGGGGGAGGAAAGCTTGCCCAATCATGACTTGGAGAAACCATTTCCTGCTTGGAGGATATGCTGCCTCCCCTTATTGTTCGTCCCATGATGGGCAGGACAGGATGACTTGGTCTGGAGACTTTGCCCCATCTTCCTGCCACGCGTGCTCTTGAAAAAGTTGGACACCATCTTATCACGTCTTTCTATCGAGTATAACTTGGCCCTGCCCGTGCTGGGTTTATCCTTGATGGAGACATAGGACGTGCGCATTCTTAAATGCTTCGTGCTAAATCACAGCATCCATTTACTTTCCCTTCTTGGTGCGGCTTCCTTGCCGTCGTGTATATACTTCATATTCCTTCTCGCGGTATATAACCAGCCAACTTACACCCCCTCCCCCCCTTTTTCCCCAACTACTTGACGCTCTTCTTCACCCAAGCTCGCTTTCCCCTCCTTGACCGACTGTGTAGCAAAACAATGGTTCGGAACCAAGCCGTCGCAAGTATATTGGCCTTCGCAGCCTCCGTGGGCGCATGGGATGCTCCGGGCTATCCCGGCTTCAATCTGGTATGGCAAGACACCTTTGCTGGTCCAGGCGGCAGCTCTCCAAACACCGGCAACTGGAACATCATCAACGGATACCTGAATGTCAACGACGAGTTGGAGACGTACACCTCCAGTACTCGCAATGTGCAGATTAGCGGGGGCAACACGGTTCAGCTCGTCCCGTGGCGAGACGGATCTGCGCAGCGAGGATGGACGTCGGGTCGCATGGAGAGCAAATATGTGTTTACCCCCCAGGACGGCCGCATCACGCGAGTCGAGGCCTCTCTTCGATTTGGCACCAATGGTCAAGGCAACGACCAAGGTATCTGGCCAGCTTGGTGGATACTCGGCGACTCGATCCGACATGGCAAGCCCTGGCCGTCCTGCGGCGAGCTCGACATCATGGAACAAGTCAATGGGCTGATGACTGGTCATGGTACGGCCCATTGTCAACAGTATCCTGGCGGCATCTGTAACGAGCCTACCGGTATCCAGGGCCAAGTGCAGATTCCCAACAATGACTTCCATGTCTGGAGACTTGAGTTTGATCGCCGCAACGGCGACTGGACCCAGCAGTCTATTACCTGGTTCTTGGATGGCGCCCAGTTCCACCAAATCACGGGCTCCCGCATCGGCGACTATGACACATGGGTTGCTCTGTGCCATGACCCGATATTTTTCATTCTCAATGTGGCCGTCGGCGGCAACTGGGTAAGTGCTTCACTTTTATCAAGCATCACTCTCTTGTCTCAGTCTTCATGTTTCCGGCCTTACTGACTTTTCTGTTAGCCTGGTCCTCCCAACGGCGATACTCATGACGGATACGGCGCCATGTTGGAAGTCGCCTATGTCGCCCACTACATCACGTAAGGGGTTGATCACTTACTTGCCTTTCAGGTTATGAGGATATGACATCTACCCATTGCCCATATTGCATCGAATACTAGGACATGTCGTCAAAGATGCTCTTTTCTATTCACTGTATATACTATTCAGTCGCTATCTCTGGCTACTTGTACATAAGACACACCATCATTATACATACAACACTGTATATACAAGCCTCATCATAACTTAGTCATGACTTAAGTCATAATACCGCATTCGTTTCGAATTCAAATGCTAAATATTAAGTGTTGTTTTTTTTGCAAGAGAATTCTCTTGCGCAGTAGTGTCCATCAGGCTGGTGCTCATGGTGAAGCGTGCATGAGGCCGCAAATGCCCCGTTATGATCGGCCGCCAGCCTTTCCCTCCAGTACTCGAACGGTGTGTTCTAGCTCCTCTATTCCCCGTTCGCACTCTTGCCTGCTCTTTTCCTGCAAATCGTAAATCCTCTGCAGCTCACCCACCATAAAGGGCCTCAACGCCGACAGTTTCCCCGCCCTATAATCATACACAGCAATATCCTCGAAGAACCTCGCTGCAACGCGTCTATGCGTCTCGGAGTAAAGGACCCCGTTGAGAAATATGCTCGTCGAGGCGTCTGTCGGCCGCTGAGCAAGCTTGTGCATGACTGTGATATTGTCGGGATACTTTACGGGCTATAAAAAAAAAGGGGGGGGAGGCAACAATTTAGCAAGGCTTTTTTTTTTTTTCTCCTAGAAAAAAAAAAAAATGGCTCACTGACAAGCTTGTAGTCGGTTTTGATGCTCTTCAGAATGAGGCCTATGCCTTTGGGCTTCAGGATATCAAGCCACTGCTGGCGCTCGCCCGGCGGCGCATACGAAGCGAAAGACGTGATCCAGTTTACGCGCCCGGATTCGGCGTACCGGTTGTACATTACGTTGTTGACGTGGCCTGCTTCGTGAGTACGTGCTTGTACCTGGGGAATGCGCCTTACCCTGGTACGATTAGTTCTGTGCCCCGAATGGGTGCGGCCTGGGGACGTACCATGCTATCCTAAAAAACCCGTTGGTCAACTCATTCTTCTTGTCGCCGTGGTTTACGCACCATGTCGCCCCATGCTACGCCGAACTTGTCCAGGCCTCGCCATCTCGGCTCAGTGAGGAAGCCCTCCCTGCCGGCGGACAATTCGAGCCAGTGACGGTCTACGTAGTCTGAAGTCGTTGTCCGCGTCGCGACGTCCGCTCGGGCGTGGAGGCTTAGTGCCTGGATGCGCGCTTGCAGGTCTGAGAGCCATCGTGGGGTGAAGGCGGGGGCGGCGCCCGAGGTGAGATTTCGTGCTGGCGCGAGAGCGGGTTTGCTGAGGGCGCGAGGGCGCACGGCGCGTCGGAGAGCGTGCATTTTGGCTTGCAAGATGTTGAAGAACTTGCTGTGTGAATTGTGAATGACGGACGGGTGCGGTCGGGGACCAGTGCTTACGTCATGGACCAGCTGGGGGGGGGGGGCTTTAATTACCTAGGTACTTACCTAGGGAGCTCTGTCCCGGCACTTCCCGAATGTGATCGGAGCTTTCAAAGTTCAGCGACCGACTCATCATCCACGTCGCCGTGCGCAGCTGAGAAGCGCGCGTCGGAAGTGAAGGTCGTCGGGGCCTTGGCTACTTGTCGGTAGACGGCCCGGACCCTTACGACCTTGGCGTCGGCGTGAAGGATGGACGTGCCTGTCTTGGTGCTTGCGGGGATGACGGTGATGAGCATGACGAATGGGGGAAGCTGTGGACTACGGCAAGTCCTCGAGACACAGCAAATGACAAAAAAAAGCCTTGTTTGTGAGATCCATTCATCAAGTGTATTTGATATGACTTGTCCCTCATCGGTGACATTCCTTGTCGGAGGCTAGACGTGGAGGAACCAAACTCTAATTACATCTAACCGTATGTGACACATCTTGGTACGCGCTAACTTTAAACTTTTTCATGACATCGTAAGCTATTTTCTTCGCCCAGTGGTATCATTCTGCATTAGAAATCATGAAACTAATCATAAAAAATTCCCCAAATGTGCACCACCACGTCTTGCCATCTCCCATTCTCAATTTTTCGTCGCTAGATTGGCAAAACTGGGTCGACGACTAGCCGAAGGCGTGCCGCGTGGAGTGCCCTTTGGTGTGACGCGACTTTCACCAAAGAATCGGTGCTGCTGGCTGTATCGTCGTTCATTGGGGGGTCGTCCTGATTCAGAAGCAGCGGAGCCTGGTCATGGTTGTATTAGTACGATTGCCTCGTCTCCGACAGAAGATCAAAGCTGGGAATCAAATCTCTAACTTACCTCGGCGTTCACCTGCATCATACGCCGCACTGCCACGGCGGCCATCTTGTAGCTGTTCATGTCGGGCATCGGCTAATCGCTGAGCAAATGGAGACCGCTTTCGTAGTTCGGGACCTTTCCAGTAGATGACGTATACCGCAATAACGAGGACAAACGAAATGCAAAAGAGAATCGTGCTGGCGTATTCTAGATTTTTTCCGCTCGATGCGCCAATGTTCTGGAAGAAAGGTACGGCGGGCACGGTGAGTACACCAGCCAAGAAATCTCTCGCCCAGCCGTTACCGCCAGTCGCTGAGGCAGAGTACGGGCCATAAGCGCAAATCATGTAGTCGATTGTGGCCATATAGATCGCATAGTTGGCGATACCGACAATGGCGACGAAGACCATAGACCCAATCCAGTGCAGTGGTGGCCCTTGGATCGTCCATGCAAAACCAATCAGACCAATCGGCAAGCATGGTGCAGTATAGAGCAAGAACCAGAGACGAGACTCATACTGCGCTCTCTCATCGTCAGGCTTGGCAGCTCGTTCGCTGATGTTGCGTCGAATAGCGGGAATGAAGAGAAGCCAGCCAATGACATATCCGATGCCGATGGCAATGAATGCCAATCCAACTTGCACAGGGCTGAATCCCCACTTGCCGTTATATACCAGCGCAAAGGACTGAATAAACATGAAGATGAGAGCATCGGAGAATCCGGAGAGCAAAGACAAGACCAGGACGATGGGCTCGGTAAGGAACATTCGGAAGGGCCGAACCCATGTCACCAGGATTTCCTTTGCGGAAAATCGATCCTGGAAAGGAACTAGCTCATCAGGGCCCCAAATGTTCTGGCCTGTCTCCTTTCTACGCCTCTTGGCGATGCGGTTCATCAGAATGGTAGTTCGTGTTTCTGGGACGGTTAAAGCGTGGATGATCTGGACGACTCCGCCAAGGATGAGTTGAATCCAGATTGACCATCTGCAAGAAGCAATGGCACGTTAGCATCTAAATTTCGCTGAGAAAAAGGGATGGTGTCACCAGACCAAGAGATATCACCTACCTCCAGTCCAGATACTCCTCGGTAAAACCACCCACAATAGGTCCAAGAACGGAACCACCAACCGAGGAGAAGACCACGTATGCGACGGCGTACTGTTGCGCGTCCGCCTCCCACATGTCTGCAATCATTCCCAGTGTCACTGAGCCGCCAGCCGAAGACAGGCCTCCCAAAGCACGACCAACCATGACAGAAGTAAAGTTGGGTGCCAGAGCGACGGGCAACTGGAACATGTTGACAAGGAATAGTGAGAGCTGGAGGACTGGCCAGCGACCAAATTCCTCGGACCAGGGTGCCCACAGCTCACAGCCAAAAGCATAAAGAACCAGAAAAATCATGGCACCGCAGCGGGCGGCCTGATCACTGATATGAAACTCCTCTGTCATTCCGGGAATGGCGTTGGAGTATAACGAGGTGTTGAAGTTCATCGACACCTGAACCCAGAAAATGACGGTGAGAATGTACCATTTCTTCCACGTCGGGAAGCTATATCCAAGCTCCTCGTAGCAATCGTCCTCCGTAATTTCGTACTTATCGTATGTGCCCAGCTTTTCCAGGTTGGTGCCTGTGGGATGGGTGTCTGTTGGAGAGGTAGCTTCATCGCCAGAACCTGCAGAACCAGCAACTTGAGCTTCCTTGTTCAATTCATCGGACCCAGGTCCCTTGAGCTTGTCGTTGGCCAACTCAAGGTCCTTCTGATTGATGACCTGTGGAGGGTCTTCGGAAAAATGAGTACGTGGCATAGCGTTTGCTGGATGAACCTTGCCACCAGGCGAGATACCTTCACACTTGATGTAGATCACAGCACAATGGCATGGGGATGACGATATGGAGAAGGGAGGAGGGCAAAACAAGGAAAGAAGTTCAAGATGTGACACACCAGAAAGCGAGTGGGAGAAGTTGGTTTTCAAGTAACAAGAGACAAGCGAGCATTTATTAAGCTCATACTTCGCAGCCAGCAATTGCGCACAACCTTTTTGCATGGAAGGATGGGAGGGAGAATGTGGCGGGTCCACTAGCATGGAGTCATCAGCCATCAGCCACCCATGAATCCATGGACTAAGATGGGGTTCGGCTTTGACATTGTCTTGTCGTTTAGGTCTGTGGGGTGAGCCGATGGCCTCGGGATCGTCTTGGTTGGGCTTGGTTTGATACAAGTAGTCGTAAAGAAGCAACAGGAGGCGCACAGGTTGCTTTATTAGTGCATCCTCCATCAATGCACAGGAATTCTTCCATGCGGGTATCCAAGGCAACCATTTCGAATTACTGTCTTGTTTGCGCTTCTGTGCTCATCTGAGACAAGTTTATCTGATTGAAACCCTTCCTTTCGTCTAATTCATCTGGTCCACTGGCATGGGACGTGCCTGGAGTCTGGAATGGATTGTTTTTGGTGCATGACTGTCGGCCGATTCAGAAGCAAGTCAATATCTTTGGCGGCCAAAACCAAACATGGCGCTATGCACTAACAGGCTGACTGCAAGCGATGGCGCCTTTAAAATTCTGGTATCCAGTCGCTAATAATTTGCCCTTTCCTGCATCGGAATTTGTTGTTCAACGTGTGCGACAATGGGACACCCCAGAGTATCTGTTATCTGATGAGGGATGTGTTGATTTTGTGGTGTGTATAATCATTTGCCCTTCCGTCGCCTTACATCCAAGAATGATGACGGATGTGCTATAACTACATAGCGGGCCGGTATGTCCAGCCACGACTTGATGCTGACTCACCCTTAGTTAGGTTCTGACGATCGCAACACGTCTTTCGCTGTCATCCGCTTGGTGTGTGCTGTGCTCTCCGCTCTCCGGTCGATCGACGGGGGCCTATGACATCGTTTTCCGGATCGCGGCATTTCATACTTCACTAGCAAGGGTCACCTGCGATCGGCCCGCAGCCTTACCTAGTTGCGCCCACAGCGCCCAGCTTGGCTTGGCGTACTTGGCATCTCTGACGGCTCCGAGCATGGTGGCTGGTCCAGCCATTGCTCATTCTCTTGGCTGCCATTTGGCCTGGAGGTTCTACCACCGTCCGTCCCCCAAGGGCGTCAGCCGGGTAGTTGATTGAACTTTTCCTTTGGCGCCGAAAAAAAGCTTCTGCCTGGTATAGAGACGGAGCCATCAATGATACACTTGTCGAGCTTTGGTTGGTAAGAGAAGATACCTTCTTGGATGTGCTTTTCAGCCACCACATGCAGGTTTATCCTTAACCGAGCTAAGCTGCAATCTTGACATAACGGAGCCCATCAGCACCATTCACACCAACCCCGTTCATATGGACTAAGACTTTGACTTGATCAAAATCTAGCGGGCAGTAGAAAGCAGGTCTAAGATTGTGTTCCGCATGGTACATCGCGATGCGAAGTTGTCTCCGCTAGCTGATCGATAGCAAAATATATGCATGAAATGTAAAATGTATGCGTAAGGAAGGCCCATATACTGGCCGGAATTCAACGGTGTGGTGTTCGCACAAAGTCTTCGTTCAGAAAGCACCCCTACTTCTGAAGTTGACATGACATAACCACAACCCTTGAACCCTGCAAGTTTTGTTCCGACATTTTTAAGGCG
Source organism: Atkinsonella hypoxylon (assembly GCA_000729835.1). Taxonomy (NCBI): domain Eukaryota; kingdom Fungi; phylum Ascomycota; class Sordariomycetes; order Hypocreales; family Clavicipitaceae; genus Atkinsonella; species Atkinsonella hypoxylon. Next base: position 3,390 of record JFHB01000083.1, on the reverse strand, counting down.
AGTTTCATGAGCGGAAATAGTGCTCAATTGTTCGAGGCCTTCGCTGCCAACCCATATGCGCTGATTCTCAATGTTGTGCGTCTGGCTGAGAAGCTGCAGAGCCATGGGCTAGATCAAGAACCCGATTCTGAATATCCATCCCCAGTTGCTTGGTACATGAACATGGAGAAAAGAAGTAAGCCCTGCCCACGGACCCATTGGATAATTGCCGAGACCATCGTGGGTCATCGGCCGAATGTCGTCATACTTGCTGGTTGTGTTGAGGCTGGCGAAATAATCCCACTTCTTCGCCTACACCACACGCGATGACGCACGAAAGCCAGACGCGGGGTAGTTAGTAGCATTGAGAATCTGACCGTCCATGCAGTCAGTCCCGCTTGGGTGACTTGCAGGTTTCGTTTGCCCGCTGACTACTCCGGGGCTCCGGGGCTCCGTGACTTCTTGAGTGCGGGGGAGATAGTAGGCATGCTTACTTTCAGGCAGATGGTCTCACAAAGAAAAGCGTTCGCAGTATTCGCGGGAGAGGTGATTTGACAATAGCTCGCAAAACCTGAAGCGATGGTAAGAAACAAGTCTGCAGACTCGAAAGTGTCGTGGTGAGCTCTGGCCAGCTGGCTCGTGCGTTCACATCCTTGTGTTCCCTTTTCGTATAATACGGATAATACTTTCATAATCACCGATACGGCCGAGGACCAATTAAAATTGTCTAATTGACCCAGCCAGTAATACGGCGTACTTCCTCGCTAATAAATACTAAACGTAGGTAGGTACACAGAAGTCTGAACCCACAGTGTGTGTCAACGAAAGACGTCAATTGCCTTTAATGCAAGCGATAAGACGGTCGGAGTCATATCGTCCTCTTGAAAATTGGTGGCAGTCGTAATCGAAGTCGGTATTTGTCGCCATCGAGAGGATGCTACCAGACGATATATAGCTACGTGGTGTTCGACTAAATCTCAAAAGATGGCACCCAAGCCTCAAATATATCTGCATTATACGGTACCTGGGGTCTAAGCTACCTAGAGCTAGCATGTGCGCCGCAAGCAATCGCACTGTACAGCCCAGGCCACCCTCGGGGAGTTAACAAAACATAAGAACTTGCCGATCATAGCCACGAGCACGCGCAGTCGTGGTACTTCTGTGCTATCCTTTGATCCAGAAGCTTCGCTAGGAGAATTCGATTCGGCCTCTCGCAGTTCTACAGGCGCTGCTGAGAGACTTGCCAATGACCTCTGGTATTGGCTGAACATCTTAACCCGCTAAATACCCAGTCAACGTGTCTGAGCTATAGTGATGATACACTGAATTAACGACTTCTAGAAACAGCTGACCTTTGATGTTAAGCATCGCAACGCACCACAGCCTCACAGGCAGCAATTATCTAGATAACTGGAATGACGATGCCCTTGATCATCGGAAGGATCACTGCACGATGTAGCTTGGGACTCCCACAATAACACATGTACCTTTGAATACAGCCAACAATTTTATTAGGTAATTTGAACTACCTACCTACCTAGGTACCTAGCCAAGCCAAGTGGGTCGGGTGGGTCCAAATCCTTAACACGAAAGAGTGGAATCCAGGGGAAAATCTAGCGGTGGACTGGAGTGGAGTGCAACAAATTTATTCACAAATTTTCTCTAGAACTGGTGCGAAAAGTGAAGCACGTGCTGAGCAGCCCGAGCCTAGGCATGTTGCGGAGTAGATGCTGTGGAAATGGCTTGGCGTCAGCCGTTTGGACGTTTCGTCTATCCTCCACCGCCCCACGAACGACCCGAGCCAGATCCGAAGATAACGTCGTGAATACCATCCATAAAGCTCTATCCAGTCTGTGTTGCCGTATATGGACTCAAGTCAAAGATACAATGGGGGGTCTGCGATGAGATCAAGCGTGCCCACCCCACTGAGCTTCGTACATGATGAAAAGGAAGTCCGGTCATACAAATATGACTAGAGATCCCAAGAGGCATGCAAAATGGCGTCATCCCTCGAGTCAACATAAACGCCTTGCTTAGATCAAGGCACGCCTCGATTTATCCTACAACATAGCATTCCAGATCAAACTCGCATGAGATGAGCTATGGTTTGAATAAGGTCGAGAGCATCGAGGAGTATTCTCCAGTGAGCCTCAACAAACACTTCCAAGACAGGTTTTAACAATTGGCAGTGCCGCCGCTGCCTGTCGTACCTGCCAGGCCGAGGGAGCTCAACAGACAACCAATAATGTCGTCACCAGTGGTAAGACCCTTGGCCAAGCACTGAAGCGTACTGCCAACAGCGAACGGTCCCAGCGCCAGCGTACAACTACCAACGTCGTTAGTCAAGTTGGTACCTGTCAATCCCGAAAGACTTAGGCAAGCGCTTGGTAGCGTTGATAAGCATGAGCCCTTGACAGCGCTCGTTAGGCAGCTAACAATGCTGGTGCCCTGGGTGAGTATGCTCACGGCGGATGTCAAAAGACACTGTGAGACTTGACCAACGGCGAATGGCCCAAGCTCTAATACACACTCAGGGATCGCGAGGAGGAGTGAAAAGCCATTCCTGTTGGCTAGGTCTGTGCAACCTGTAGGAAGACTTGAGGCACAGACCGTTCGAGTAGGTACGGTCGAAGAGCATGCTGTTGCAGGTTTTTGGCTGCTAGATGTGGTAGATGTTGGCTTATTACTGGTCGCTAGTTGGGACGTAGGCGCTGAGCTTGACGCAGCCTTAGATGAGGTTGATGCTGGAGAAATGCTGGAGGATGGAGTCGTGCCAGAACGAGATTGTGAAGAACCAGAAGCTACTCCCGCGCTCGACGCAGGTATAGATGAGGTGGAAGCAGGCTTTGAGCTTGATGGGGACCCAGAGATCGGGCCAGACGATGCCGGACTTGACGATACGGGACCGGAACTGACGGGCTGTGAGCTGGAAATTGGACCGGATGATGTCGGCCCAGAGCTAGAAGAAGGCTTTGACGAAGCAGATGCGGAAGAAGAAGGTCCAGTGCTGGATGCTGGAACAGAGCTGGCAGTAGATACTATAGAAAAAAATCTTGAGGAAGGAGTAATGAAGCTAGACGAAGGACTTGAGGAGGTAGGTCCCGAGCTGAATCCTGGACTCACGTTGGAAACGGACCCAGAGGAGGAAAGTCTAGTGCTAAATCCACTAGAGCCGGAAGCCAGGACAGAGCTGGAAGCCGGAACAAAGCTAGAAGTAGATCCTGTGGAAATAGGTCTTGAGCTAGAAGAGCTGGAAGCGGCTGATAAGCTAGATGCTGGTCCTGAGCTTGAAGCTGGTATTAAGCTGGAAGCTGGACCTAAGGAACTAGAAGCTGAACCTAAGCTAGAAGCTCGTGCTGAACTAGAAGCTGGACCTGAGCTTGAAGCTGGTGCTGAACTAGATGCTGGTCC